>CBVK0101843781.1:0-17456 GCA_900067695.1 Picea abies
ATAATTACAAATGGTCTGCATCTGTGTGTGTGGTTGTGACCTCTTCAGAGGTAAGTCTTCAGGGCAAGGTAAGTTATCTATTCGTTTTATCAGATCTGAACTTTGTTTTGAGTTTTTGCATTTGATTTATCTAGATCTATGTATCAGTATTGATTGTCATCAGATCTGAACTGTGTATTGAGTTTGGTACTTACATCTTGTTTCTAAAGTTTGGTTTGCTGTTCATGATCAGTTTTAGTTTAGATCTGTACAAGTTTCATTCCAGCATTGAAGATCAGATCTAATGTTTATTCTAGATCTGTTCTAAACTATTTAGATCTAGGCACACTTGTGTGTTCTTCTCCCTTCAAGTAGTGTAGACTTGTTTTATGGATATAAGATCTAGTTAAAAATGAAAAGATACTTCTGTTCATCTTTACTACCCTAATTCTAACAGATGGATTATGTTTAAAATAAATACCAAAGTTTGTAGTGTGTAGGTCTAGGAAACAAGACATGTCCCCTAGGGGTTGCAATCTATATCTTAGGTGTCGGGCACGTGACACGCATTTGACATGTGTCCTAAAACAAGACACATGTCAAAGACATGTCCGACACATGCCCTAGTAGTGTCCCAACGTGTCCAAGCTAGTTAACTCCATGACAAAGCATTCAATTTCTTCATTTTAGTACAAACATCACTTTTTGCTTAGACTTGTCGAGATTTTCAATCTAGAGCAAGAGTGTACAATGATTGTAGAGGATTTTAGTTGATTGCTATCATAGCTAGCCATGCCATGGAAACATTAACCATAGTGCCGTGATAACTAGCTATCACCTCAAGGCACTTGAAGTCATGCAACAATTTCAGATCGTTGTGTATTTACAAACATTTACCATTATAAGGATCTATGTTCTTTGAGATAGGGAGATAGGATGCTTTTTCTCTACAAATAAGAAAGTGCATTGCTTGAAAGGTTATAAAAAAAATATTCTTATTTTTCTATATTTTAAATTGGCACAATCTTCTATAATTTGATAGTCTAATTAGTTCCAATAGGAGTCCCAATTTTTGAAAATCCTAAAGTTTCGGATACAGAGCTTGCACAAATGTTTAAAAGGAAACATTCTTAGATTTGGTTGAGAAAGAGTCGTAGAATACTTGGATTTATGTTTTGATTTCTTTTTTTCATCTCCAATCTAGTTATTTAGTCAAATGGGTTTGGACCAGTGTTATCAGGAGCGTCTTCCTAGGGGTCGCTTCCACCCCGAAACCACGCTCTGAGAAGGAGCATCTAGGGAGTGCCCCTAGGAGCATGCTCCCTAAAATCGAGAGCGCACTTTGGGGCGCCCTGGCGCACTCTTTGCCACTATGGGGAATGTGGTGCTCCCTGGGATGCTCTCGGAATAGGGATCACGCTCCTGCGTGCTCCCTAGCTCGCCTAGACGCTTACACAGAAAGATGAGGAAAAGTTTTTTTTTTAATTTTTTCTCTTAAAGGTAGGAGTTGGTTGGGACCTAGGGGAGGTTTAGGGTTTAGGGAAAAATCAAGGGAGAAACAAAAGCACTTCTCCCCCACTATTTTCCTCATTACATTCATATTTATGTGCTTGAGCTTGGAGTGGGTAACTTGGTCTTCTTGCTGGTTTTTGAAGAAGGCAAATTTGTGAGAGCTTGGAGGAGAGAACGAAAGATGGCCATCTACTGCTGCAAATAGTTATAGAGATAAAGAGCCGTTGTTTGTTTATGATTTTTTCCTCTTCTCCTACTCTTTCCTATTCCTTCTTCTCCCTCATCTTATTGTAGGTTCTCTTGAGTCTTGACCACCTATTTCAACTAGGGGGTCAACTCCATGTGCCATGAAGCTGTGTACCTGATGGTGCAACCAAGTTGAAGACTTTCTGGTTCCACAAGGCAAATTTTGCCCCCAGCACTTCTTTTTGTAACTGGAATTTCCGCTCCCCTGCATGGGATAATAATGAAATGGGTCAGCATGGATCATATTTTAGGTTAGTTGTCTAGGACTTTATCATTAGGGAAGTCCTTTCATCGAGTCTTTTTTTTCCTCAGGTAATTGATTTGGCCTAACCAACGATTTTAATTGCCCTTGAGTTTTTCACTCACAATAATCCTCCAAAGTGGTGAAAGGCGTTCTGATGATCGAGCCCAATGGGTGACTAGGGTCTAAGAATATTGTAAATGACCATGCTAGACATCTCCTAGAGTCTTGCAGAATTCCGTCGAGTCTAAGTAGTTTTTTAAAATTTTTTAAAATTACCCATTTAATGGTAATTTTAATTAATTTTGATGTAAAAATGTAAAATCTAGGTCCTAGGGGATTTTGATAGGGGTATGAGTAGTCAAAATAAATGGAATGAGACCCCCTACACCCTTGGACCAAGTTTCAGCTCAATTGGACAAGTTTTGCTAGGTCATTGTCCATGAGGAGTCCAAGTCAGTCTTGAGTCAGCGATTTACTTGCTTAATTTGGCTAAGTCAAAAATGCCAAAAATTGTAATATGAGCAAAAAGGTTAGAGAAAGAGTGGGAGATGATGCCTAAGCCTTTTCCTAAGTTAGAAAAGCCATTTTCTAACTTAACTTAACCCCCTCACCTAGCCACCACCTCTTTCCACTCATCTACCTAAGGAAGTTGCGCCCCCATTGGTGAGGAAACCACCCAAAGTAAAAAATTAAAAAAAGAAAACACCCTATCCTCCTAAGTGCGCCCTCCTAGTGATCTATCATGGTGTTTGACCAAATCTAAAGGTGTTTCCCCTCCCCCTCACTCAACCCTCACAACCCTAACCTAGCTAAAACCCTAAAAGTGCGCCCCCTTGAGATGCTCACCCTCTCTTGCTTGAGTGACACTTGGAACTCATCCAAGAAGGTTCTCTCTTGACTCCCAAGTATAAAACAAAGCCTACCCTTCCCTCTTGAAACATCTATTCTCAATGTACTGTTACTATGCCCAAATCTCTGTCTCCCATTTTGCTCTTGCTCTTGTGTAAATCTTGTTGCAAGTATTTGCAACAACCTCTTTCTATTGGAATAAAATAAATCTTTGGAGGATCCATGGTTCATTGAGAGTCTTCTTGGTGCTATCTTGTGCTACATTTGAGGTGATATTTTCTTTGGTTCTTTTTTTGTGTATGCATATGTTATAGATCTAGAGTAGGAAGTCCAAGCAAAGTATTTTGCTTGGATAGATCTATGGTAGTAGTATTGTAGATCTAGTGAGTATTTGTTTTGATTCAACAAAGTATTTTGTTTTATCAATAAGATCTACTCACTTCTTTTCTTTTCTGGAGCTTTGTTTCACGAAATTTGCAGGTCACCAAAGTGGTTTTGTGGACAAATTTCAGATCTGGAAATTTGTCCCTTCACCCAATTCAAACCTCTTTAAATTTCTGTTCTAATTTTCTGAATATTTCCATTCATTTTTGGGGCATTTTAACTCTCTGTAATAGGTTAACAAATCATATTTACTTGCTGCTTTTTTTGCACAGAAAATTTCTGTTATTACTAACATAAATTATTTAAGTTTTCTGGTAATTTTTGCAGCTTTTTTACCAAAGATAGCAAAAACGTCTAGGGTTTGAATAGGAGAATGTGCCAATAACTACCCTTGCCTCAACATGTGTACAATAATGATAAATGAATGGAGTGCTCCGCTTGGGGGAAGGGTCAAATGCCATAAATAACCCAAAAGATGCCAAGAATAGTGTGAATGTGTGAAAGTGCTTTCTCCAAGGCATTAACAACTCACCGCATATTGTGAAAAACATATAGGTGTGCCAACAATCCATATAGCTGTTATAATTAACCAACAAAAAGGGGGAGTGACATCAATAAATGTGCCAAAGAGGTTAGAGCCATGTGTACCCCCATAACTCCTCCAAGTAATATTATAAATTATTCGCCCTAGTAGAGTGTGCAATGTATCTAGGATGATTCCAATGCAAGAGTAAGGAATATTGACTTTTACCTATATCTCAGTCACCGAGATTGCTGCCAATAAATTAACTTAACCAGAAATTATCAATGTTGATATAAAATCTGAATTTATGTAGTAACTTACAACTGATATATAAAAACAGAAAAAATGACAGCGGAAGCATACAGAACCAAGCACATAAAAATTACAGTACACCAGATATTACCCTGGAAACCCCAGTGTGGGGAAAACCAACAAAGGAGGGCTTCTTATTGAGGCTTTTGAGGAAATTTTACAACAAATACAATTCAGAAATTCCTTACAGAAATTTCTGGGCAGGGTTTTTCCTCTCCACAGGCTCTGTACGACCCAACTCAACACTCCTTGCTGTAGCTGTACGACCTCTGGTACAACCCGATGATGACTGAAAATGCTCCCAAAATTTGGCCCTATTCTCTACTGAACATAATGGCTGAATCTGTCCAGTCCTGGATGAGGACGTATAGCCCTAACTCGCCCCACTTGCTGCTGTAAAACTTGGCCTGAGTTGAGCTTGGTGCTGGCAGCCTAATATGGCCATGTTCCTAACCTTTTCCAGCTGTCGTTCTCTACCAGATTCACCCTCCTCAGCTGTTGCTTGTTTCAATACAGTTCTCCCTCCTTCCTCAGCCTGAAGCACCCATCCTTTTGCTCACTTGTTCAATCACAAATGAGAATGTTGTCTCTCCTCTCACCCTTAGCCTCCCTTTATTTCCCTAGTAGCCCCCCATTCCCTTTGAGATGTGTGCTAAGGCTTGGCTTCAATGGATGAGATTTGGGGATGCTGGACCCCACTCTCCACTAGGTGGTGTGCCCCCCTTGGACAGGGTCCCACACTCCACTAGCAACCACCTTCAGAGGTGCGCCCTCTCTCCTTGGGCCCCACATTCCACTCAAAGATGAATTTTTCTGCTGCAAAAATTCTAATCTTAAGCTGAAATAAAACGCTGATCTGGGCTGTTTAAGGTGTCCCTTAGCTATCCTAGGACTCATAGGCACAACTGAGACACCAACCGAGCTAAAAACTAACACTCCCTCTTAGCGAGGGAGGTGTCTCCACCAAGATTGATCTCTGATCCAATCAAATTTGCTGCTATTGCTGTAGCTGCTCCCTCTGAACTAGAAGATCCACTTGCTACTTCTGCTGCACTTTGATCTGATGTGCTGTTCCGCCCAACCATCAATGTCAAGTCATACCAAATGACTTTCTTCGACACTGATCTCTAATCCAGGATCCCCCTGGACCCACCTATAGGCTGTCCTAGCATCCTGTACATCATACCTTGCTTGATGCCAAGCTTCACTGCTGCATCCAAGGCTGTTCCCTCTGCCCATATGAGCACATGTCCATCACCGAACATTACTTCATACCCCATATTCTCCAGAGCTGATATAGAGAGCAAGTTGACCTTCAACTCTGGCACATATATCACCTCATCCACCTCCAGAGACACTCCTAACTCTAGCTGGAATCTGATGCATCCAACCCCCTTTACTGCAAGCCTGGTGCGCGCCCCATTCTTCACATGGAAGTCTGAGCCTGTCTCCGAAACACCAAGGAACACCGACCTCATTCTTGTCATATGGCGAGATGACCCACTGTCCACGAACCATGCCCCGCTGTCCTCAAACTCATCCAACCTGCTGCTGCTAGAAAGAGTGGCAACCAGAGAAAATTTGTCCTCGAATTTCTCTGCAAACACATCCATCTTAGTAGATGCTGTAGCTGCTACCTCCGACGCCTCCTCCTTCTTGTTAGGACATTTACTAGCATAGTGGTCAGTTTTGTGACATGCAAAGCATCTCACTTTGTCCATGTCCCTGGAGCCTCCCGCTCCACTGCTCTTCATTGCATGAAGAGCCACATTCTCATCCTCCTCACTCTTCGACTGACTAGCCTGAGATGCATCGACTCGCAACTCCTCCTAGGTGAAGTCGTCCCACAACCTCTCCCAATCAGGGAGTTTCTCTCGTGCAACCACCACTCGGACAAACACGCCCCACTGCTTGGTGAAGCCATTCAAGGTTGTCCTTACCAGCTCGGTCTCATCCATGGTCTCTCCCACTACTGCAAGTTCATCTCAAATCTGAGTGAACTTTGTGAGGTAAGTGACCACCGACTCTCCCTTGGCCATCTTCGTGCTTCTCAGCTTCTCTCTGAGCAACATCTTCCTGCTCTGGTTGTTAGACTGGTATAACTTTACCAGGGCCTCCCACATTTCCTTTGCTGTCTTCTTGCCAGAGAAATGTGAGATGATGTGGTCCTTGACACCATCCACAAGTATCCTCTTGGCCTTGACATCCTTCTTGGTATGGGCAGTTAGTTGTACTGGATCAACTGGGGTTGCCACTTTGTCTTCTGCAATTTCCAACAACCCATTCTCCTCCAACACCAAGCTAATACGCTCCCTCCAAGGAAAAAAATTTGAGGCTCCATCCAGCCTGTCCTCAACCCTTAAGCCTGAACTGGCCATTTGAGTCTGCTGCCCTTTTTTTCCCACACTTTTTGGTCTTCTGTCCCACCCGCCGATTTACTTTTCTGGTCTGCACAACAAGTACTTTGGCTGTCCTATACTCAGAGGCTGAGCTCTGATACCATATTGATTTTTACCTATATCTCAGTCACTGAGATTGCTGCCAATAAATTAACTTAACCAGAAATTATCAATGCTGATATAAAATTTGAATATATGGAGTAACCTATAGCTGAGATATAAAACAGAAAAAATGAAAGCAGAAACATATAGATCCAAGCACATAAAAATTGTAGTACAACAGATATTACCTTGGAAACCCCAATGTGGGGAAAACCAACAAAATAGGGCTTCTTATTGAGGCTTTTGAGGAAATTTTACAGCAAATACAATTCAGAAATTCCTTACAGAAAATTTCTGGGCAGGGTTTTTCCTCTCCACAGGCTCTGTACGACCCAACTAACTCAGTACTCCTTGCTGTAGCTGTACGGCCTCTGGTACAACCTGATGATGACTAAAAATGCACCCGGAATTTGGCCTTGTTCTCTGCTGAACAGAATGGCTGAATTTGGCCAGTCCTGGGTGAGGACATAGAGCCCTAACTCACCCCACTTGCTTCTGTAAAACTTGACCTGTGTTGAGCTTGGTGCTGGCAGCCTAATATGGTCCCATTCTTGACCTCTTCCAACCTAAGTCACAGGGTTCGCCGAACTTGAACCTTGAGGTTCGAAGTTCGATGAACCTCAACAAAATGTTCAGGTTCGGCTCTGGTTCGCTCGGGTTCGGTTCAAGTTCGCCTTTCGGGAAGGGTCACGCGCACCCTAATGTTGTTCTCGGGCACTGCCAATAAAAGAATTTTTTTAGCCGCGTCTCGATTTATCTGCGTTGTGCCTCGTTTCGATTTATCCGCGTCGTGCCTCGTGAAGAATGCCTGATTGTTTGGATTTGAATAGGCACCTAGGTTGTTCTGCATAAATTAATGAATGGGAGTCAGGAAGCATGCCCCCCGTTTCTACCTACTTATTCCTGCAAGAAGATTGTTGGCATTTATGGCTAGCCATTCCACGACTAGACTGCTGGAATTTACGGGTAGCCATTCCGCGACCACTGACGCTCGGACTCGAGAGCACTCGACCATATATCTTACGCAATTATATTGCAACTTCATAGATTTTTTTTTTTTAATTATTTGTATATATACATGTAATTTCATAGTTTTATAGGGACTCGAGAGCATTCAACCTATATGATAGGCTTGTATATCTCACGCAGTTTTATTGCATCTTTATAGAATTTTTTTTTTTTAATTATTTTATATATACATGTAACTTTATAATATTATGTTATATAGACTATAATAATAGTTGAAATTGATTATTTTTATTAATTAAGAGTTAAATTATATAATTTAAAAATAATTTATTTAAGTTATATAATTAAATAAATAAATAGATCACTATACCTATTTTTTTATTATTATATATATATATATCACTTGCTCACTCACAAATGAGAATGTTGTCTGTCCTCTCACCCTCAACCTCCCTTTATTTCCCTAGCAGACCCCCATTTGCTTTGAAATGTGTGCCAAGGCTTGGCCTCAATGGCTGAGATTTGGGGCTGCTGGACCCCACTCTCCAATAGGTGGTGCGCCCCCCTTGGACAGGGTCCCACACTCCACTAGCAGCCACCTTCAGAGGTGCCCCCTCTCTCCTTGGGCCCCACATTCCACTCAAAGATGAATTTTTCTGCTGCAAGGCTAAGTCTATTCTTAAGCTGAAATAAAAGGCTGATCTGGGCTGTTTAAGGTGTCCCTCAATTGGCCTAGGACACATAGGCACAGCTGAGACACCAACCGAGCTAAAAACTAACAAGGAAGTCTAAAAAACTGTAATGTGCCCATTTTGGGACATTATAACATTACAACATTTCAGAGTGTTATGCCTACCCGAGTAGCCAAATAGGGGTGACAGAGAGTTCGGGAGATATTGAGGGGTTTATTTGGGCCTGACTTGCATCGTTCATCATCAAGATCCATTCTGCACAAATTGGCTTTGCTTTCGTTGCATTTCGACGATTTCCGTAATTTTGAGTTATTATGGGTCATATTTTAATTAAATTCACTAAGAAGGTCATAATGGGCATATTACTTGGAGAAACCTCTTAGTGTGATAGCTCATCGGAATTGGGAAGAAGAGCACTACAGGATAAGATGATGAGAAATGACTTTCAGTGGCCGGAGAAGCCATAAGGATGGATAAATCACTTTTTAGAGGTAAAATGGTTAATTAATTAATTAATTAAGTGATTTAATCAAGGAATAATAAAATAAAGTAAAAGTCACTTGGAGGGAAAGGGTCAGCAACGAATTAGGGTTTCAACAACAAGTTAGGGTTTAGAAAAGCTATAAGAGAAGGGCCAACGACCTAATTCATCATTATGCAGATTATGACTTGTCATTGAGGAGAAGAGGCGCATCTCAGGAGAGATAGTTCAGTGGATTCCAGGAGGAAGACACTAGTTGGCTGATTTCGGTGTTGAGAGACACACCCTAGTCACCGGGAAGATCATTCAGGTGTTCCATCATTCTTTAGTAGCAGTTACACAGTGTTCAACAGCAAGGGTGCATTCATCCAGAGTGAGGGTGCAGCTTCTAAAAGGGTTTTTAGTCGACTTATCCCATCCAGGGAGAATTCCGAGATTTCCCTCCGACCCATTTGAGAGGAAGGCAAGGCGCATCTTTTGCCTGGTTCCTCATTAGATTCCGACGGAGGAATCAACTGGGGCGCATTTTCCAGACTTGGACGTGTGACACTTTTGAGGATACATTTGGGGTTCCAGAGCGAGCATCAGGCCATATTCAAGGAAACCCTTCTGACCCATTTCCCAGTAGACCAAGGCGGTCATTTTGAGACACATCTCGTCCGATTCCGACGGTGGAATCACTAGGACGCATTTTGCCAGAGAAAGAGGGGTGCATTCCCCCAGGGGGATCCCTCCGGGGTTCAAACTCACCAATAGAAGGGTCCGACAGTTACTAGTACTGAGGACTAGAGCAGGGCGCATCATTTGGGACAGTTTCCAGGCCATTTCGAGAAGTACAGCTCCCAGTGCAAACTTTCTAGACTTCCAGCAGTTACCGTCAGAGCTGCCATAGACCCAGCGCATCCATTGATTCCGCAATGCTCCCATATTCCGGGTATTACCTTTTAGTTGCTTATTTGTATTCCGGCTAAGATCCTTTGTCTGTTGATCTAGTCGAGTATTGTCAGTTTATTTAGCCGCATTCGACCATTTTGTAATCCACAGAGATATCATAATACAAACTTTGCAGTCCTTTGTCGCATTTATTATTTCTATGATCATTTATATGCTGTAAACCATTGATCATACACACACATTAGCAACGTTTCCTAAACTATCCAAGTCAGGAACATTACAAAAACCATATGTAAGCAATGTGAAACAATGTGCAAATACCATCACCAAGTATCCAAAACCATGGGTGTACATATGGAGCGACTTAGGAAACTGTGCCAATAAGGTGCCCATGCCTTCAAATATGTCAAACAATGGGAGCGCTCGACTCCATCAAGCAACTAACCACTCAAAGTATGCTGCATTGCTGTCAAAATGTCAATATCCACTAGGGCGTTTCATCATCAAGCAAATGTATCATAAACCATGCACCAATATAGCCTTTGAAGGCTAGATCAACATACAAATGTGTGCAAGAATGGAAAACTCCTCTAGTATAATCATAAACCATGATGAATATGCCCATAATAGAGATAATATGCCTCATCTAACCAAGGTGCTTGATAAACACTGCATGTAATCTCCAAAGTAAGATGCTCTAGGCGGAGCGGGGGAATAATATGAAATCAATTGTGCAACTGACACTCCTACTCAAGACAACTCAACACCCACCTAAGTGGTCAACAAATAAATTGTCAAAGGAAAGTGTTGAGGAAAGTGTGTGCAGAAGCTAAACCCCCCTCAATACCCAATAATGCTCTATCAGATAATCCTGCATCTACCTCTCATGTGCAAAGATAATGGCAACTGAATAATGATCTCTGAAATTTGTGAAATCAACAGTAAGAAATGACTCAAAGTCATCATACTCCAATGCAGCTTGCCAAAGCAGGGTCTTCAATCTGGATAAAATCCTCATGCTACATGAGGGGGTAACACAACCCATTAAGGTATTTGGATGCAACTTGTTCATCCTCTTGCATATTTTGATTTCTAGTTTGATAAATTCCTTCGTATACTCTTGCATTGACAAATCCTTTTGTTTTAAGTTTTGAAATTGCCTAAAAGGGTCTCATAATAGTCCAATGGTAGGATTTCGACTTACAAATGCTTGAGCATTTTTCCTTGCAGTTTGATTGTTTCCTTATCTCAACTCATCTGCATCTTCAGTGATCGAACCAGAAGTATGCATACATACGATTTCATCTATATTGCAACGAATTTCACTCTCTTTGTGTCATTTTCAGCTATATTTATCCATGTCAAGAAATTGCTTAAACTCTCAAATCCAATCAATTAATGCATCCAGGTTCAAATCTCTTCAAAAGTTTGATACTCCACACTTCGTTTGGTTTGCTTGTTTTGATATTGTTTCTACGAGTGTCTCCATTGGGTTATGTGCTTTAGTTTGAGCAGTGTGAAAGTTCATTCCTCCATCTTCAAATCTAGGAAGTATTAATCTCCTCTATATGGCCTCTAACATCATATACATGAAATGAAGTTCCAAGAATGACCAAAATGGGTCAAGACTCAACATGACTAGGGAAATCAACTTTTGACAACAGCAATAGGGAATGCCTAAAGTATCTCCAAAGTAGCTTAAAATTTAGGACAAGAAAAGAAAGAAAGAAAGAGTAGATGATAAGATAGAAAAAGGGGGAACCCAAAAGGGTAACCCTAGAAAGTTTGATACTGTTTGAGAAGAAAGCATCCTGATGACAAAGCTACATCTTGAAAGGTTCTCTAACAAAAACCAAGGACTACGGAGGCCAAAGCAACATCTTGGGCCAACATTAGAACCATAAAAGGAGTAATCATCATCCACAACCACTAATCTCCCATTGTGGAGTCATATAATGTCGTCTAGAGAGTGGTTGGTGTTGAGAGGACCTGGTTGTAATATCTTGGGGAAAGATGTTGGGAACCCTTTGTTGCAACTCTCCCAACATCCAAGGCCGACGAATCCCTCTATGAGCGAAGAAACTTGGTGATGGGCATCTATTTGTGAGTTGTCCTGACTCCTTGAGAATGAGGAAGTATGGCCGTCCCTCTATGCCGAGTTCGGAGGACAGTAGAACGAGGTAGCTTGGTGGTCTCTTGTTTAGGGGGCACCGTCTCACTAATCTTTTACTATCTGTGCTAGTGACATCACTATCAGCTGGGCATTTAATGCCTCCAGTCACTGAGAGGGGCTGAAATGGGGTAACCAATTGAGTAGGGCTCAAAGGTGTTAGGCACACCCTCTAAAATTAACTGCTTCCCTAATGTGTAGGGTTAGGCATCTTTGGTTTGGGTAATGGAAGAAGGTAGCAACTGACCTACCAGATTTTTTGTGTAAGCAGTGAAATCTCCCTCAGATCTCAGTAGACGGGGCACCTGAAAATGAAGTTCTCCTGTCTCCTCTTGGAGGGAGCAAAGCCGACAAATCCCATCCTTGTGTGGAATTTGGTGATCTCTCTCAATTCATAAATGGTGGGAGCACACTCATCTGACCAAAGGGAACTATGAGGCCATGAGACCAGTGTTGTTGTATGTAGATTGGAGGAACAATGAGATTGTCAGCAATCTGCAAGAACTGCTCAACATAAAATGCCAGCTCAGGGCCGAGAAGCTATGGGGGAGAAACACTAGTGATCTGAATGTACTGTGGCCTGTTGTTAGATGCCCTCTCTGATTGATTTATTAATCTCCTTGTTTGCCTCTAACAATCTGCCTTCCTCTTCTCCAACATAAACCGAGCTATTTGTGAGCCAAATTCATTTCTCTGATACCGAAATACTGCAGTAGTTGCTATTAAATTCCTTGATTTCTTCTGTATACGAACTTGCCTTCTCTTTCATCTGCAACACCTTGCACAAAGAACCACTCTGTTATGCAGAACCAGGTTTACAGTACCAACAAAATTTAAACAGCAAGAGGCAGAAACTGCCGAAAATCTGATATTATTTGAGATTAAAAAAATCTGTTTAATTATGAGAAGGATGATACAAAGAAAATAAAAATGCGTTGCCCCACAGAAATTAACTCCCTAATACAAATTGATTGCATCCTAAAAGGAATGTTACATAACAAAGATAAATATGGATTGTTTCAATAAAGATAGATAGTTACAGTAAAGATAAATGGACAGAAAGAATCTGTCCACTTGGCACCTGCATCATTCCCAGTGACATAAAAAAATTCTAATACTCTATACTTGTATATTTGGATGGTATAATTTGAAAAAATGTGTTCTATTAGCTTCAACCCTAGAATATATGCTACAAATGTACTGTGAATGCTCTTCCATATTTGCTACTCCGGTGTTCTAGTTCTTCAGAGTGTTTAAGTTGGATGGCAATTCTTTTGGCAAAGATGTTTCACTTGAGAACCTTTCTTGAGTTTGTAACTTTGTACCCTTAGAACTCTTTTATTATCTTGCTTGCCACATGAGATAAAGAAGTGCTTATTTTACTGCTAATTCAAACAGGCACACAATGAAGGCTAAGTCAGAAGTTCTTGTCCCTGGTATACTCAACTTTATTGGACGTTTTAGAAGAATTTCCAGTTTGGAATTTTATATTTGTGCTATTTGTAGGATTTCAACATGTGGTCCAGGGAAACAGTCTTGCTAATTACCCTTGTTTTCTGGAGTTGGCTTGGCTGATTACAATGACATGCCATTTTTAATACTATATAGCACTTTTATGGTCAACAACTCGATCTTTGTGCATTATCAGCTGAGTAAAGGCACTGGGATATCAGCATCTGAACTTAGAGAATGTTTTTTCCAGGTTGCTGTGTTACGAGACATAGAGGAAGCATTAGGCTCACCTCTTGATTCAGGGCCTCAAGTACCAGCTCCTAAACCACTTATTATTGTCATTAGTGGACCAAGTGGTGTGGGAAAAGATGCTGTAGTTAAGGTATGGTACTTATTTTTTCATTTGCCTTTATATTGGTTAGTACATTTGTTGTCTAACTTGTTAGTTTATTAGTAAATTTTATAAAAATACACTAACATAGAAGATCACGTGACAATGAGTTAAAACTTTTACCAATATCTGTGATGCCTTGTCTAGGTCAGTTGAATGGACTTAGTTTGGTTGATTTATCACCAGCTCTTCTCTTCTTCATTGATTTTCTTAGCCTGATCCATTTGAGTTATGGGGATTCTTGAGAAATCAAAACTGGTCTTTAACAATCTGAAATGAATGTCCCAAGCTTTTGAAGAATGGATCGTGATTTCTTATTGTTCTGTTCTCTGTGCTCTTGTTACTACACTGCACTGATATCTATATTGTAGAATAAATGTAAGAAAGTATTCCTATCCTTTTTTCCTATTACTATTGTGTTATGACATTATACTGCTTCATGCCTGCACGTTTTGAGTATCTGTTTATATGCTTCCCTTTTCTTGACAAGGAAAAGTTGATTTTTATTAAACTTCCAAAAGAGCTATTGAAAATACATCAAACCCAATTAACAGTCAGAATTTTCCAACTTTCTTCATCCATTACAACTTGCAAAGATGACAACTGTTACCACTTGGATCTTTGAGGTGCAAAATGGAGAATGCTCTTGTTGGGGTAGCCTAAAGAGTCAAGACCCCTTGAAATGGTCAAAGTATGCTTCAATGACATATTGGAAGCAAGGAGGAGGTGATAAATGACCGTCATGGAGGAACACCCAAGCATAAAGGATGCCATGTACACTTGGAATTATGAATTAGGGCTTTGCATTTATTGTTGAAGAGGTCAGCCCCAATGAGAAGGGTCCACAACTTAAAGACAATTGCTTTTAAAGATCAACATTTAATGCTAAAGGGGTCAGCCCTAACCAATGAAAAAAAAGACATATAAGGCTCATTTCAATGAAGAAAAAGGTCAATTATGATTGGAGTGCTCATGTGGAGGAGAAAAGAGGTGCACTTGGGTTTAGAAGAGCGTTGGGAGATGTGCCCTAGCTTGAAGAGCTTCCATGTGGCTTTATGTGGACTTGCCAAACATTAAAGGACCGTGAAGAAGTGCTCTAATTAGGGCTTGTTTAGGTTGGAGCATATAAATAATAAGTTCATTTGCCAAATGGCATGAAAGAAATGTGAAGAATATCCAAAGGGCTTAGTTGAATATCTAGCTGGAGTGAAGAAGTTAAGGGCATTTCAAGTGAGGCTCATCATCTTCATTTGTATTTTTATGGATTAATTTATTGGCTGAAGTTACTCTGGCAAATCTGCTGTAATAATCTTTGAAGAAGGGCAATTCTGCTGTAATAATCTTTGAAGAAGGGCAATTCTTCTCCAATAAAAAGAGGTAAGGTTGTGGTGAAACCCTCCTTGTGGCTCGTTGTTGTCATTGTTCAATACTTAGATATTGCTGCTGTTATTTTTTTGTATCTTGAAGGGCTGTTGCTATATCTTTATTGTTCATGGTTGCACATTATCTACTGTTAATTTGTAATTGTTGAGACTTTGAGAGGTGTGCATTTGGAAGAGCGCTCCTTTTAATTTCTGCATTTTAAAGGAAATCCATGTGGTTAGTTAGAGCATGTTAATTATAGCCTAGCTACACCTCCTTCCATCCTGTTTGAAACATCTTGATTGTTGATCCTGACTCTGTAACCCAATTGGGTTGACACTGTGCTATTGTTTCATCCATATCATCTCAAAGAAAATCTTAAAATAGTCTTTCCTAGGGTTTCCCACCTTGTGCTGGAAAAGAACCAGCCTAAAGTGAGAGGAAGCATTGCTGTGGTGACATTGGGCAATCTTCCTAAGTGTCCCTAGGGTTGCACTTTGTTACAGGACTTTATAAGATTTGAAGTGCAGGTTTGGGAGGTAACGATGACGATTCTTCTTTTATCCTTTAGACACCAACACCATACATGAAAATTGTATGTCAAAAGGTTTGACAAACCACAGACAACAGCCAACAATGACCAATACCCTGTCCCATTGACAAACAGAAAAATGCTAATTATAAGAGGCTTCACCTCAAAGCCTTCTAGTCTTGGATATCTCTCAGCATCCATCCCCAAGCACTAGCATCTCTTCCCTGCAATTTCAACTTCGCAGTATCCCTCTTAATTTCCACAAATTCTTGCGTGCGATTCTGAAATTTGCCATCAATCTGCCACCTGATTTGTTGATAGCTTGATATCATGCAGTAAATCTCAATGATTTAATGAAGTTCCTTGTGTTGTGCATGGTCCAGTTCCACCTCCAATTTCCATCTCCTCTTATTTATCCTGATTAGATCTATGGTCAAATTTGGATCACCTTCAATATTAATATTCATTAAGCACTAAACCTTCATGTATATAAATCTCAACTATGATGATTAATCCATCTTTGCTTTGCTGGATTGTTGTTTTTGAAGCTTGATCCTTTGGAATAGAGAATTTGATATCGCACGGACCATTCCTAATGACTCCTACACTTGCTGCCTTGCTTGGGTTAGCTTTAGAGGCCTTGTCTGTATTCACTTTCACATTCTTGGCTTAGGAGTTTCCATATTGGATTCGGAATTTGAAATAAGGACCCCTCCTTTGAACTCTTTCTTAGATAGGATCCCCTCCTGCAGTGACAGAGCTTCCTTAGATAACAGATCTATTTTTGAGTTGAATTCTCTATGTATATGAGAAAAAGATATTTCTTCAAACATGCTTTTTACCTCTAGGACTTTCTTCATAATTGGACTTAATAGCGAATTCTCAATCAGAGATTTCTTGTTGGCCCACACATCAACAACTTTGAATCTCCAAACACCTGCAAGTGTACAATTCCTTTTTCTGCAACTATTTTCAAGAGAAGCCATAAATAAGATAAGATAATTTTATTAATGTCCAACAAATGACCACAAAAGTAGGTCAATGGGACTGAAGAAAACAGAAAGTATGAATACAATGTGGGAGTGCAAGCGCAACTCCTAGATAATGCCGAAAATAACATAAAGAAAGAAACCTACAATATTACAGCCTCAAAACACATGTATATGCCCATGACAAAAGGTATGGTGATCCAAAATACAAGTGAGTATGTCCAAGATTGGAAAGTGGACAACTCAAGAGTCTGTCAAGGGAGAGGGAGTGAGAGAGAGGTTTGACGATGAGGCTAATGATGTCAAGGTCTCCTAGATCTGATGGTTGACGGCGAGGGGGGTGATTTGGGCACTAGCTTGCTGTCAGAGTCCTCAAGAACCATCGGGGGGTTCACCTGTATGACCGTGGGTGGATGTAGGAGCAGGGGATAGTCCTAGCATCCGAGGTTGAAAGAAAGAAACTTTGGATAGATCTCTGGTTGCTCCTCTGAATCTGGGAGGCTTTCTGACGAACAGGGGGTGCCCTGCTCTAGATCTGTCTGGAATTGATCCCTCTAACTCTCTGAAAATGTATGGACTAATGCATGGTTCAACACCTCCGAACTGGGCTCGATGATATCGATTGGTCTCCCAAAGGGGGAGGCTGATGAGAGACACGAGGTCTCACCAATTATTGTTTGGTGCACTAGAGTTTTAAGCCTGTTGCTTGTTGCTCTAATCTGATGGATCAACATGAAAGTAAGAGGTGATTGTCCTGGTCATCCCAAGGTGGGGCATGGCGTGCGGGGATTGAGATCTATGGCTAAATATCTCCCTGATAAAAAGTGCTCGACATCTTTGGTCTTGGTACCGGAAGAAAGTAGAGAGGGATCCCCCCTAGTCCCTATAAAGGAAGTGATAACGTCCTCTGATCTCATAGTATAGAGGGTGTTAGAATATAAAGGATTGTGTGCTCGTTTTACCACGACGATACC
>CBVK0101843788.1:0-13222 GCA_900067695.1 Picea abies
CCTTGTGTCATGGGGATTTTCCCATTTATTATACATATAAATTTAGGGGGGGGGGGTTCTTAAAATTTTCCCTATCATGTAGTCTAAAGAATTTCCTCTTTTTTATCTCAATCCAACATTTATCTACGAGCTCTAACATTGTTTGATGTAAAGTTGGTTTCCTCTCCAAGGAATCTGATGGTGTTTCATCATTTAACATGTGGCAAATAATTGATTTACCTTTTTCCACTTCTCTGCAATCTCCCCATCTCATCACAACATGAGGGTGTTAATGGTTGTAAGCAAGATTACTCCTCAACAAGAACTGTTGCATTTTCTTCATGTATATGATAGGAACACTTTTAGTCTCCTTAGAATCTAGAGTCTTTGTTGATTCTTGGGCCTTGTAATCAACTTGATCCGAGAAGAGTACACAATGATGCCTTATCTTCAAACTCTTCCACCATGTTCACTTTCTATGCCTATCTTTTTTTATCTAAGAACAAGGCAAGAATAATGATTTAGCATTTGGAAAAGAAGTAGCTAAATGACCATGCTAAAAGAAACCTACAGTGAAACGTGATGTGTTCCTAACCCAAATTTTTTATCCAATTGCATTGATTACATTCTAAAATCTTCTTTCTAGAAGACCTTTCTCAAATTGGCTTCAATGTAAATTTACATTGAAGTACAAACAAGGAAATCTCTTATTTCTAGAGTCAAAACAACAAACCTTCTCTTAATGTTTTTCATTAGGGAAAATGTGGGGTCAAGAATGGGCCGCAATGATTTTTTAACTTATGAAGGAATTTAATTTTAATCAATAAGATTTAAGATGATGATGTCAACCCATATATTGACAAGGAAAAATCAAAAACAAATTTGATGTCACACATAAAGACCACGAATAAATCATTCCCAACCTCTTAATACACCTATTAATGACAAAAATTGAAGAAAAATCAACAATAAGGTTTCAGAGTTTTTTTTTGTAAAATCACCTTGAAATGCTAAAAACTATTTACTATTAAGATATGTCAATTTTATGAACTTACCTTGAAATACTAAAAATTGTTTATCATTGAAATAACCAATTTTTTTTATATTTTATCCTCTTATAAATATAGTTAAACATGAAATCCAATAATATAATATCAAACTTTAATCAATTATTTAATTATCTTATATATTTATATATTAATGAAGAACAAACATGTTTAACCCTAGGAAAAAATCCCAAGTAATTCTAAAGCACTTCCTCCCATTTTGAACATAGTACTTAGTGTAAAGCATACACTATATGCATAGTGCACCTAACCACATAGAAATTTAATTAAGTACCTCCACAACACATCGAGTTACCAGGAACACTCTAACAATAATAACACCAAATGAATGAACTAACCTACATAATATCAAATAAGAATAAACTATTATAATATAAATAATGATAATGAAGAATAAAATATTATAACCTACATAATATCAAATATTTAAATTAACAACCATCATCAACTATTTCATAATATATTTTTAATAATCTAATAATATATTTAGAATACAATTTATATTATTAAAGAATCTTTTGTAATTTTTTTATAACTTTTTACCCTCGCCTCTAATCTTTGTGCCCCTTCCTGAGAGACATGTTAGGAAGAAACAGAGGTCAGGCAAAGAGTTTAAACTAATCATCTTCTTACTTTGAGGAGGGCTTGTGATTATTTTCTTCTTCCAGTGCTCTCTCTTCTCCCCTATAGAAACACCATGAAGAAATATCGCCAGTGGCTTGGAGAAGCGTTTAAGGGCGCAAATGTCACCCAACAAAACTATGTTGTATGGCTCCTTCCTTAGATTTCCCTTCTCGTAGCTCAGTAGGGCACAACCCACTTCATTCACTTTATCTGACTATCTCACTTAAACAAACCACATGAGCAGTTAAGGCTAATGGATATTTAGATTTGAGGAAATACTCATGTGTTCCCTTCATCGTTGGTCTTTTGTTTTCCTTATACTTGAACAACTACAACGCTCTGTGGATAAAATCACAGTTCCAATACTCGGTCAAACACAAGTTGTTGAGAAAGTTCCAGAGAACGCCTCCCTTATGCATTCGGGAGGCCATTACCAAGCAGGCACAATGAATGGGAATGAACTTCTCCATGCCTAGTTCTAGTCTCGGTTAAAGACCCAGAGCGAGCCAAATGCATTAAGCCATAAATCCTAATGCATTCGGCGAGTATATTTTTTTATTATTAAAGATTCCTATGCACGTTGATGCAATTATGTAGAAGATGAGAACATATAAGGGAGCTAAGAAGTGCCTTTCACTCTAAAATTTACCACTTTCATCAACAAGGCCACGCCACCCTTTCACTCTAAAATTTACCAAACCTTTTGACCATCCTATGCTAAGACTGACACATTCACAGGTGTTGGGTTTCAATCTCGACGAGGAGGGACTTTTGATGAAGAGGGAGAATAAATGGAGCCCCTTTTTTTTGTTTTGGCCTCATAAGATAATCAACAAGGTCTATGCAGTGACCTTTGCTATTGGGTAGTTCTAGTTCCTAAATCAAAATTGCATTTGGTGATTTTGGAGCTTGAATTGTGATGTGTGTATATCAATGAATGTGTCAATGAATGTGGGGAATATAGTTATCGATTGCAATGCCCCTCGGCTCAAAGTATTGTTTCACTCTGATCAATGGAAACCCTGATTTTTATTTCTTGCTTAGTAAGAGAAATCCTCCTTAAGGTACTTCGATAAATAAGTCTATTGATTTCAACTTAGACCGAAGGAGCCCCCTGATAGGGAAGTGGGGAATTGGGTCTAGTTGCCTAGGTCTCTCTGAATATTGAAAATATTTTGAATACATATACTACTATTTTTATGAGCTTTAGATATTTTTGTGAGTTTTTTCACTATTTTTAAACTTATTAAAACATATAGAGAGGGAAAAAAAGACTATAATGAAATTGCTTGAAAAATGGATATAACATTTTCCTTATGCCTCCATTTTTTGCATTCTTTAGATTATTAGAAATATATTGAAGATATATACAACTTTTATCTTATACACTAAATATTTTCCACATTTATTTTTATTTTCAAATAAGTAAAAAAGGATATTTTGAAAAACTTTTACACTTGAGAAGACGGTAAAATATTATGATGATGATGATGATGCCTTTTAACTTCCTTTAAACCGGTTTGGCTTGTAGGACCTGACAAAGAGAAAGTGTAGGGAGAAAACTAGGAAATTAAAATTATAAAGTTGTTTCAATATGAGTTTAGATTCACAATGAAGTCCACAAATTTAGTTTGGTTGTCATGAATCAAATTGTGATTGTAGATATCGCTATAGTGCATCTAATATCATCATATACAAGGAATCATAGAAGGAAATGACCTTTGTCTTTAATATCCTCCAAGTTGCAATAGATTACAAATTCTTTTTTCCTGAAGAGTTTTAGAAATAGTCAATTTCTCTATGTCACTATGTAGTTCACGTCAGTTAATTAATTTGTATTTTTCACTATGTAGTTCATGTGAGTTAATTTATGTGATCGTGAAAAGGAATGAAGGGTTTTTTGTGTGTTTGTAATTACTTTTTTTTGTTTCCATATAATTTCAACTCTATATTTTTATATTTATTATTAAACTATCATTTATTATGTATGCAAAATAATATAAACTACATTTATTATACAAAAACTTAAACTCTTTATTACTAGTGCACAAGTACACAAAAGTCTAAGCTCTAAATAGTATTTCAAAACACAAAAGTCTAAACTCTAAATATTATTTCAAACCTTGAACTCTTAACTCTACATTAACACAAGTTGCCAAGAAATAATTAATTACACCTCTAACATAGTGTGATGTGGAATATGCTCTTCTTATTTTACTATTCTCCTTAGGAATCCCATTTTAGACCTCATATTCCATATAATAGATCATCTTAAGGGAATTGGCATTCCAATATTCAACGGAGAAGTTGGGCAAATGTACCCAGATAGGGATTGAAGGTAAATCTTTGGTGTTAGATTAAAACCTGGTTACCACGGTCTTATAAAGAGACCATCCCTCCCAGTAAACCAAAGCTTGTTACTAATGATCATTGTTTTTTCAAGTTCAAAGATGAAATCCGAGATTGTTACTAATGATCATTGTTTTTTCAAGTTCAAAGATGAAATCCGAGATAACAAAAAATACTAGGACAAGGGTGGATCACCATAACTTCTGGCAAAAGGTCACCCCATGAATCATTTACATAAGCCTATGATCTACCAACTTTAGCCATATATTATCGATAATCCATATCAACCAACAAGAACAAAAGTAACCTTCTCCAGCCTTAGACTCGAGATGGACAAAGACTCATAACCAACAACAAGGTTGTCAACTTTGTAGATTCCTTCAATTCATAAGCAAATCCTTGGAAGGAAACCTTTGTTAGGGAGGAAGGATTCATAGGAAATCCATAGTTTTGAAGAAATAACAACTTAGAAAGCCCATCTAAGCATGTGAAAACCCTAAATTCAAAAATCTCCCTCTCATTGCAGCTTTAAGTGTTTCTACTCATAACACATTTAAAAATGATACAATAAAATAGTAGCATAAAATCATTGCCTTTGACCTTGAAGATGTATAGAGGGGAACATTGAAATCTATGCATTTTAAAGCGCATATAGTGAGAAACCTCATGTTTGCACCACACACATTAAAACCTACAAAAGCACTTGTGCCACCTATGTCACCGGTTTTGCTCTTATCACAAGGACTTAAAACCTCAAGTCACCACAGTGGTCGACATAGTCATAGTTTTGTTGCAAGAGAGCTTTTTTAGTCAATGTTTTGCTTAGAACATTGTTTTTTCCTCGTTAATCTAGATACCATGGAATCATTCATGCCACCAAGGCCATTGGTTTTTCACTTATCACATGGCCTCAAAACCTTGAGTCACCACATTTTGTTGCAAGAGAGCCCTTTGAATCAATATTGTGCTCAAAACATTATTTTTTCCTGATTAATCTAGCTACCATTGTACTTGTCAATAAAAAAAAATTATGACTAATTTGTCATGGAAATAATAATGGACTTCAAAAATCAAATCCATCTTTATGTTGATCACAGTTTATAAGTCCCTAACCTCAACTATACCAAGTTTAACCCACATTTAACATTTAAACTTGGTGAGACCCAAAATTTATCTCCTTTGTAATTTGTAATAAATGTGAACAAACTTAAAAAGAGGGACCAAATGAGTGCATTGAGAACTATGTTTGAAACCCAAAAGGTTTTGCACTTGAAGCAAGCATGCCAAATAGTTTATGTCACATGAAACGTGAAATTTGATTAAGCAAAGCAAGAAGTGTTCAAGTGGGAGCCCTCTCAAACTCTTTATTCAAAGTGGATGCACTTCTATAATATGCACATATTCATAGCACTCGTAAAAAATTTCATTTTCATATTCTATATTATGGGTATGACTAAACTCATATTTGTTCACGTCGACTGACAGTTCCACGGATTTGTGTCTTGTGGGCCTGGTGAGCGCTCGTTTCATTCACTTTTTCAACAGTTCACCTTTCTATTATGATCGTTGCATATTGTTGATCGATAACTATTTCAAACCCCCTCGTCCACCTGGGCTGTGCCTTGGCTTGAATTCACAAAGCGTTGTGGCCAGCATCTGCCTCGATTTCATTCTCGTTGGAGCATCGAGGGTTTTGAAACTTCAAAGGGATTCGAACGTCGACCTAATTGATTAAATTTGGCCTGTAGGAGCACATCTCCAAGCCAACCTCATATTCAATTAACGTCGCGGTTAACACAGAAAGCAGACGCCGACTTTCAATCGTCCCATAATGGACTCCATTTTTTCTCTGTCAAACTTGCGCGCGAGGGATTGACTGCGCGACTTGTGCATGAAAGATTATGATGATGTCAATGTTCGTGCATGAAAGAATATGATGTTGTCGGTGTTCGTGATCAGACAGTGTAAAAATACTTGTAAAAGAAATGTAAGGAGGTTTGCATTTTTTTAAATTTTGTAATTGGGTTTATAAATTTAATTTGAGGGGCCTTTTTTAGAGCATAATCCTTTTACTCAGTGGAGGGCTATGAAAATGTTGTGTATATTTTATTTGAACCGAAACTATCCACCTCCAAAAGAAATCAAGATGAAATATCCAACAACATTGAAGGTCGAATATCTCGACCATCTGCGCAGAGATGGCAAACAAAGGAAGGGATTCTGAGATTGTTATTCTCATTGCGTTCTGTGATTGCTAAGTAGCTTGGAAAAGACTATTTGGTAGTTCTTTGTTCATGGTGAGAAATCACTCGATGTCTTTCCCGCTTCTGGCATTCTTCTTGTTGGTTTACCCTCTCGTAAATTAGGGATTGTGAAGCGTGAAATTTTATTTCTTGTGGTGGTTTTTTAAGTGGGTGTTATAACAAGAGGTCAAGTTGTATGTGAAAAGAATTGGCAAACTAGAGACATTCTACCAATTTGCAAATGCTCTTGATGTTTTGAATTGTATTAAAAGCATAGTTTCCGTATCTATCTCGACGCCCTCAAGTCATCCGACAACTCTGTGCTCGTGGACAGCGCACAAAAACAACTTCTTGAAGCATTGTAAGTTTACATGTGAACCCGTCTTTCTGCAAGTTGAGTCACATTGTAAACGGGTGCATTTTCGGTAGAAGCCAACACCCTTCACTTGTTGAGTCTACATAGTTGAGTTTGCATTGTAAAATCGGGGTGGAGTTGCAAGAAACCTTGTGTTATGTTTTTAAAATGGATCGAGTTGAGGTACTATTCGAGTTACTGAACACTTTAATCCTCTCCTCTGTAGACACTACAGTCACCATTGCCAAAGAAACTTTGCAGTCTATTGTGACCCGCTTAAAAGTTTCACAAGCGAAAGCAGCATTACTTCAAACTTAGAATTGATTTCTTCATGATGCACTTGAGCTAAAGAATCTTCGACAACATCGTGAACTAGTCCCTGTTCAGAACCCTCTTTTTGAAGATGAAGAAGATGATGATGTTGATTCAAACCAACAACCAGCATGGGCGCCACTCAATGAGCCAGTTCCAAATTCAAGTAAAGATGAAAATCAACTTCCTCTTTCCAACCGGATTATCAAACCTTATGAAGAAATCGGAAAGAACAAGCATAGAACCAACATTGGATATGAAAAGGATGTCACCTTTCATAATCTGGATTACACCAAACCAATCTAGTTCCAGAGTGTTGGACTCCTTCAAGAAAGTTCACATTCACTTTGCTCTAGTTCAAGAGCAAATTCTGATATGCCAACATTGTCAGCGAATTGGCCACATGGAATATCAGTGTTTCGATCTTCATCCTTGCAAGCATTGTGGATAGCACAATCATCCTTTAGATAGGTGTTTCAAACGCAAGACAACTGCAAGAGTTAAGAACCACTATAGGTGGATTCCTTCTTGGCGATGGTCATCAATAGCCAAGAAGATATCTCATTCATACCTATGAATCCATTCTCAAGTATTGACACATCTTGCAATGGACATATTTTCATCTTCTCACAGTGTCTCTGACAAGGGGGAACAACATCATCACATGAGTGATTGGCAGTGAGGGTTCAAGTTTCAAAGTCCTATCAGTGGAGCAATGTCAAGCTGGCATGACCAGCAAGCGTGATTTGTTTATGGTTTTCCTTAAACCACCACTTAGTAGAAGACTTACAACTTCTACTACACAACGATCTGTGGTTTTCCTTAAACCTCCACTTGGTATAAGACTTTCAGCTTCTTCTACATCACAGTTTATGGTCATCTTTAAACCAGCATTCGAGAGCACTTCGAATTAGCAGAAGACATCAACTTCTAACTTCTAGCTAACTTCGAAATGTTTTGGGAACCATTGAGCCTAGAGCAAGGTTCCAGAGTTTGTGGTCATCTTTAAACTACCAAATTGGTTTGTGGTCTTCCTTAAATCACCGTCATCATTCGGTTTGTGGTCATTCCAAAACCACCAAATTCAGAGAGCACATTCAACCATCAACAGTTGCACACTTCCATATTTCAACTACCCACTTTCATATATCAACTCTCACCTTGGACTCACATATACCCCTTCGAATTAAGGGGTGAAATGTTGGAAATGTAATATGTTAGGGTTACAAAGTTGATGGAATATAAACAATCAAGTTCGTGTAACAATTATTGGAATCCAAGAGACCCTTGGAAGACGAACCAAAGGGTCATAATCATGTATATATGTTGTATCATATCATTAATGAAAGCACTTCATGCTTATCTTAATCTTGTGTTCCAACAAACAAACTCTAAAAACTTCAACGCATTCATCATGGGGGATTTACATAATGGAATGACCCCTTCCAAATGTTTCCCTATGTCACTTCGATATTATGCCATCCTCTTCAGTGTCAAATTTCTCTTCTTATCCTCAATACAATTGATGAAGACTCTCTACTCTTGCCTTTCAACAACTATGGGCAACCTACAACGATTAAGGGAAAGCATTCAAAGATGTCACTCAAACCTTCTGGCACTAAAATTGGTAGTATTTATTACAAGATAAAAAGAGAGTTGAACAGAACGTAAGAGTGTTGGAGTCCATGCCTGAAGCAAGGGAGCATTTAAAAAGTTAGGATAACAAAAAGATAAAAGGAAATTCCTCACCTCCAAAAAAAAAAAAAAGGCAAAAAAGTGTTTTGACACAACTTTAGTTGTCATCCAAACGACCCAAAAGAATTATGGAGGCTATTTAAGCAATATGTATGTCAATTTGAAAATAGTTTTTATAGTAGAAATGGAAATTTTTGAAACGGGCATTGTTACAATACAATCTCAAACCTTTTCATATTTATATTTATTATATTGTTAGGTATGATCTCATTGTACAAATAAAGTTGCAATCCCCTTATATTGATGATAATATAAATTTAACCATCATTATTAAAAAACAAATTAAGGAAAAAAAAGAAGGTTTCAAACATTTCCAAAAAAAATTCTCATTTTAACTTAACCACCATAAGAAGAAATCACATACACGTCTATTTCACTTTTAAATACTACATAAAGTTGGATAAAGATGTTATAACTACAAATTATTATAATTTGTTAGACGTAATTAAAACAATAATAATTGTGAGTTGTAGTAAACCACATAATATTTTAATCTCCCAAGATTATATGTAAGACATCAATAATTCCAACCCCAATTAATAGATCAAAACAAATAAAACAAATCAATATATTTATAACTCAACTTAATATATAAACAAAAGTTCCCTATATTTAAATTCAAACAAATGACACTATAAATTTTAAACAAGATAGATACTTATTGAACAATATTCCAACAACCCCAATTAATAGATAAAACAAATAAAATAAATCAATATATTTATAACTCAACTTAAACTTAATATATGAACAAAAGTTCCCTATAATTGAATTCAAACAAATGACACTATAAATTTTAACCAAAATAAATACTTTTTGAACAATATTCCAACCAAAAAAAACTTATTAAAGTATCTTACAATAAGAAACAATTAAAATTTAAATACTCAATTCAATAAATGGCAATCACAACCCCAAGCATTAGCTCAAGAGATTTGACTTGTACACAAACCAAATCACAAGGTCGAATCCATTCAGATACCTCAAGGATAAGGATACATGTTATCCCAAGCATTAGCTCAAATACCTCAAGGATAAGGATACATGTTATCCCAAGCATTAGCTCAAGAGATTTGACTTGTCCACAAACCAAATCACAAGGTCGAATCCATTCAAATACCTCAAGGATAAGGATACATGTTATCCACCATAATCATTTACCTTGAGTGCACTTCAATAATTTCAACCCCATTTAATAAATTAAAAAATCAATATATTTACAACTCAACTTAATACATAAAAAATAAAAAATAAATAAAAAAAAATTCAATATTTTTGTGTTCAAACAAATAGCTATAAATTTTATTCAATGATTAAATACACTTGATACCTTTATTAAGATATGTTCTCATCAAATACAACTACAATCTAATATTAAAAACAGGAACACAACAATTAAATTACATATATTGCTTTGCAAATAGATTGAGTAAAGAAACTATAACATTGCTCCCTGATAAAACAATGGGAAAATAGGGGTAGTAGAAGTGGGGGAGAGTCTACTTGATCTCCAAGGAATCTCAGTAACGTCATTTACTTGGAGTTTAGGTGATGTCTCAAACAACTTGGCATATGTCCTACTATGTGGTATGTCCTTGGATAAAGAAGTTAACATCAACTCCCTGGTATGTCCTTGGATAAAGAAGTTAACATCAACTCCCTTTTGGTCTTTACGGATTCCATGGTTATAATTCGAGCATTGATTGGTCACTCTCCCTTTTGGTCTTTAGGGATTCCATGGTTATAATTCAAGCATTGATTGGTCACTCTGCTCATGAAAACATCAAGCTAAAATTCATCATATCCAGAGTCAGACAACAAGCCAAATCCTATGATAAAATCTCTTATTTCCACATAAAGCAGTTCAAGATAAAATTCATCATATATCCAGAATCAGACAAGAAGCCAAATCCTTTTATAAAATCACTTATTTCCACATAAAGCGGGATCTAAATGAACAGACCGACTCCCGAGCAAAAATAAGCAATTGAATTAACCTTGGGCACTTTGTTTAAAAATGGGGTGTTTAACTATAGAACCATCCCCTATTTGTGGTGGGATTTAACTCCTTAAATTTGAAATTATGCACTTCATCCTAATATGTTGGCCAAACGTTGGGAAAGGTATCAAAGGGACACATTCCCTACAATCTTCCATGCGAATTAAAAATCGTTTTGTGGCAATTGAATGCCCTCCTAAACTCTGGTACTCTAGATGGGATAATGCAGGTTTTGGGGGGCAAGTTTCGTGGTGTTGTATACCACTCTTCCTCTACTCCTCTGGTTGGTAGCCCAGCTTGGTTCATAGGTTTGTTTCTACTTTTATTAGGATATTACATATGCTCAATCTCCTATGTCTTTGAGGAGCGGACTTCGAAGAGGCCTATCACGGTTGATGATGTTGGAGCCAAGTGGTGGATTTCAAGCTCAGAGGTGTTGCTCAGAATCTCTACGCTAATTAATTTTCGCGCTAGCATGTACTGGTTGTCATCTCTTTCCTCAATCCAGAATTTGGTTGTGCTCTCTAGTTTTTAAATCTCAATCGGCGACTCTTGTTTTCTAGCTCTCTGAATTTTGTTTGCCCCCTTGAGGATTTTACTAACAATTAAACAGTGTTCTAGCTTGGTTCTCACTTCACAGAGGAAAACTGTCTCCAATCTCTTCTGTCTTTTGGAATGGTTATGCTCTGCTTTTAACCTTCGAGGAAACCCTCAGTGCTTTTGGATTCACTGCTTTTCAGGGGAATGAACTATGAGCATGGTTGTTTTCGCGTTAGCGAAGCTTAATTTCAATTCTATCTACACAAAGGAACACTGTGTCTACAATCTTTTCTATGCCTTTGGATTGGGTATGCTCTGTTTTTCACCTCTGAAGAAACCCTCAGTTCTTTTGGATCCAATGTAATTGAGGGGAATGAACTTCAATCCTGGTTTATTCTCACATTAGCAAAGCTCAATTTCAATCCAACAAGCCTTCTCCAAGGTCATTCATAACGGGAAGCAATTGCAAATTATGAAAGTAACACAATCGTGCTCTTGAATTTGGTCTCAAATCTGTACTATAGTGGTGACAAAAATTGGGATTTCCTTAATTGATATTACAGGTTATATTTTCAAGAATCCAAAGTCCAAAGTTCATTTGAAGGAATTTCAGATAGAGATTAACAAGCTCCTCTCACACTCAATTAACCTCTTTGCTGAGCCAAGAAGAATTTGGTTTAATCCTTTGGAAAGTTGAAGCAAATTACTCAGTATGGACCGAGAAGGCATTTAGGAACTTCGCAAGGTAACGCATCGTCATGAAGAATTGATCCAGGATGGAAGGAGTGCTCTGTTTGCTCTGTCTTCCAAAGTTGCAGAGTATGAGCAACTTTGACTGTCAGAGATTCTGAGATTTCGCACTTGGGCGACATATGAACTCTTTGACTAGGAGAACTCTCTTCAGGTAGCACTAAAAGAAGAATAATCTATCCATCAACTACCTGATCCAATGGCGATAGAAGAACAATGCTCTTCANNNTACCTGATCCAATGGCGATAGAAGAACAATGCTCTTCAAAATTAGCTGAGAAGTAAGAGGAAGTTGGAAGTGCCCCTATCTGTCAACAATGAATGTATTTTCAAGTTTTCTGTGTCTTACAATCTTGTGTTAGGCAAGCCACTTGCAGGCCCACTTGGAATCTGTATTTTGTAATCAACCTGAAGCTTTTTGTTGCACTCGCATAGAAGTGCCACATTTTGCTAAAGACATGAATCTGTCCCTACGTAACCTGCTACATGATTCGGCTGTGGCCCCTTTAAATTAATGCAAATTTTGTCTCTATTAAAAAAATAGATAAAACAATGGAAAAATCACAAAAATGACCTAATAAAACAATAGAAAAATCACAAAAATATAATAATGTAAATTATTTGTAGACAATTATGTTATCATTCATCCATTTAAAACATTGTTGCCTAAGAAAATAATAGAAAAATCACAAAAAGATCATTTATATATGTAGACAATTATCTTATCATTGACCAATCTAATAACATAACTTTTATAAAAACAAAAATAGGTATCACACCATTATACTTGAGCCTCACCACCTCAACCAAATCGTCTCACAATTCCATAGAAAAGAGATAGTACTTTACTATCTTTGAAGAATGACAAGCACGGATTCCATCAAGCAAGTGCAAATGAATAGCCATATTTACTAAGAATTTTTAAAATTTATTAAAATGACAAATCGATAACTACCATTTTATTGGTAAAGTACAACAAAAAAATGTATCCTTTAACAAAAGGACATGAACAATAAGACAATATAAAGCTGTTTACAAGTGTCATTTCCATATATTCATTTTATGCAACTTTAATCCAATAAATATCAATCCAAAAGATGTTTATGTTTTAAATCATCTACCAATAATTATATTTCTAAGATGTAGATGATTTAAAACATAAATAGGTATCACACCATTATACTTGATTTAAAACATAAATAGCTAGCAGATTTCGTTTTGGCTTGGACTATCTCTTGGTTATGGTTTG
>CBVK0101843794.1:0-18180 GCA_900067695.1 Picea abies
CATTATTTCTTAGGTCTTGAAGTATGGCAGAGTCCTGAGAGGATCTTCCTTAACCAAGGGAAGTATACGGGCGAAATCCTGAAGAGATTCGACATGTTGCAGTGCAAGCCCATGAATACACCCATGAAAGCGAAGCTGAAGCTGTTGGTCGACAATTCGTCAGAATTGATTGATGACACACTGTACAGATAGATTATTGGATCGCTAATGTACCTGACGAACAGCAAACCAGACATTTGTTTTGTCGTGAACACCTTGAGTCAGATTGTGGTAGAACCCAGACATGTTCACTTAGTGGTTGCAAAACATGTGATGGGGTACCTTAAGGGTACAATAGATTGTGGTCTCAGCTATGATGGAGATCATGATTTCACATTGAGTGGATATACTGATGCAGATTGGGCAGGAAGTGTTTCTGAAAGGAAAAGCACTTCAGGATGTTGTTTCAGTTTGGGATCAGCTATGATCTCGTGGCAGAGTAGGAAGAAATCTAGCATTGCTCTCAACACAGCGGAAGCAAAATACATTGTTGCATGTTCTGCCAGCTGCGAAGCTATATGGCTTCGAAAGTTGTTGACCAGCCTATTTGACTTAGAGAGGAGAGCAACCTTGATCCTATGTGACAACCAGAGCTGCATAAAGATGACAGAGAATCATGTATTCCAAGACAGGTCAAAACACATAGAGATCCGATATCATTACATCCGTGACATGGTGCAGAGAGAAGCCTTAAAAGCTCCAGTACATTAGCATGGATGAACAGGTTGTTGATGTGTTGACCAAGCCACTATCTCGTATAAAGTTTGAGTACTTTCGAGATAAGCTTGGTATAGTCCGAAAGGACCCTCTTCGAAAGGGGGAGTAGATGTTGAGATGAGACATCTCTTGCTTCCGACCTGATGGTTGTGACGTAAAGCAAGATGATGTGATGTCACTAGAACTGTGCTTCCAGCTGGATAGTTGTGCCGTAAAGCCAGTCTAGTATCCTGCTTCCGACCTGATGGTTATGACGTAAAGCAGGACGAGTACCTTGCTTCCGACCTGATGGTTGCGACGTAAAGCAAGACGATGTGTGACTAGTACTATGCTTCCAGCTGTATAGCTGCGATGTAAAGCAAGTCTAGTACCCTGCTTCCAACCTAATGGTTGTGACGTAAAGCAGGATGTGTACCTTGCTTTCGACCTGATGGTTGTGACGTAAAGCAAGATGAGATGATGAGACTAGCACTGAGCTTCCGACTGGATAGCTATGACGTAAAGCCAGTCTAGTATCCTGCTTCCGACCGGATGGTTGTGACGTAAAGCAGGACGAGTATCTTGCTTCCAGCTTCAGTGTTGTGACGTAAAGCAAGACGATGAGATTAGACTAGTAATGTGCTTCCAGCATGATGGTTGTGACGTAAAGCAGGACGAGTATCTTGCTTCCAGCTTGAGTGTTGTGACATAAAGCAAGACGATGAGATGAGACTAGTACTTGTTGTGACATAAAGCAAGATGATGAGATGAGACTAGTACTGTGCTTCCAGCCTGATAGTTGTGACGTAAAGCCAGTCTAGTATCTTGCTTCCAGCTTGAGTGTTGTGACATAAAGCAAGATGATGAGATGAGACTAGTACTGTGCTTCCAGCCTGATAGTTGTGACGTAAAGCCAGTCTAGTATCTTGCTTCCAGCTTGAGTGTTGTGACATAAAGCAAGACGATGAGATGAGACTAGTACTGTGCTTCCAGCCTGATGATTGTGACGTAAAGCCAGTCTAGTATCTTGCTTCCAGCCTGAGTGTTGTGACATAAAGCAAGACATTGAGATGAGACGTGTACTGAGCTTCCAGCTTGATAGCTGTGACGTAAAGCCAGTCCTGTATTATGATGAGAGAACCTCATGCTATGATAATGATGATGATGATGATGTATCAGTTTTTATATTAATACATAGTGATGCAGATGATGATGGCATTCCTTTGAGAATGACGATGTTGTCGATTAAGAAAACTTCCGATGATTTATAGATACATCTGTCCCCTTATCATGTCAGTTATTATAAAGAACCAAATCCCCTTTTGCGGATTGGTCAAAAGATAATTGTAATAGGCGGAATAAGAAGTCGGCCCCAGAAAATATTAAAGGGGCGCTGAATTATAATAAAGGTGGTTATAACCACCCAGTTGGAGAAGTCGGCCCTACCAGTGAAGAGACACTTCACACATGCCAGTCTAATATAAATAAGGAGGCTAGCTCCTCACTTAGACACAACTCACTTGCTCATTTTGAGAGACAAGTTTCGGAATTGCTGAAGAAGGAGAGAAAGTGGCGCATCTTTGGGAGAGGAACTTTTGTTTTAGTTTGAGTTATCTCTTGGCATTGTATTGGCTATCTATAATAAGGAATTTTTGTTGGGTTTTCTTCCCTTAGAGGATTTCCCATGATAAATGTTGTGTCTCTTGTGATTGTATATTTCTCAGTGATCTTGTATTATGTTATCGTTATCTATTGAAATGCAAAGAACTATAATAATGGCTTAAACATTAACATAGAAGATGGGAACCTCCAATTTGGTCATGATGTTGGAGGTCTTTCAAACCACCAAGCCACAAACCCAAACACAAATTGCTAAGCAGCGCACACCCTCTTAAGTGAGGCCAAAATCAGTGTTCTCAATTATGTCACAAAACAAGAAAGGACCTTTAATACCTAGATGTGCTAACCTACTGCCTCTGGTGCCAAAGTAAAACTTGCCAGGGCACCTACTGTTAATGTTTAAGCCATTATTATAGTTCTTTGCATTTCAATAGATAACAATAGCATAATACAAGATCACTAAGAAATACACAATCACAAGAGACACAACATTTATCCTAGGAAACACTCTAGGGGAAGAAAACCCAACAAAACTTCCTTATTATAGATAGCCAATACAATGCCAAGAGATAACTCAAACTAAAACAGAAGTTCCTCTCCCAAAAATGCGCCACTCTCTCTCCTTCTGCAATTCCGAAACTTGTCTCTCAAAATGAGCAAGTGAGTTGTGTCTAAGTGAGGCGCTAGCCTCCTTATTTATATTAGACTGGCATGTGTGAAGTGTCTCTTCACTGGCAGGGCTGACTTCTCCAACTGGGTGGTTATAACCACCTTTATTATAATTCAACGCCCCTTTAATATTTTATGGGGCCGACTTCTTATTCTGCCTATTACTATTATCTTTTGACCAATCCGCAAAAAGGGATTTGGTCCTTTATAATAATCGACATGATCAATCTGCAATGGTGATTGATCCAATGAATAATATATCAAATAATAATAAGAATACACTTTGCAGTTACATTATTTTAACACTCCCCCCTTAACAAGAAGGGTATTCTTCAGCAGAATCATGCGAGAGAGAGAGGCATTTATCATCAACAGCATCAAGTGGATGAGAGGACAACATCATCAATATCATCTTGGAACACTGACTGGCATATCTATAAATCATCGAAAGTTTTCTTTATCGGCAGCATCGTCATTCTCAAAGGAATGGCATCATCATCTGCATCACTATGTATTAGTATAAAAATTGATACATCATCATCATCATCATCAACACAGCACGAGGCTGGCTCATCATAATACAGGACTGGCTTTACGTCACAGTTGTCAAGCTAGAAGCTCAGTACTCGTCTCATCTCAATGTCTTGCTTTACGTCACAACACTCAGGCTGGAAGCAAGATACTAGACGGGCTTTACGTCACAGCTATCAAGCTGGAAGCACAGTACTAGTCTCATCTCATCGTCTTGCTTTATGTCACAGCACTCAAGCTGGAAGCAAGATACTAGACTGGCTTTACGTCACAGCTATCAGGCTAGAAGCACAGTACTAGTCTCATCTCATCATCTTGCTTTACGTCACAGCACTCAAGCTGGAAGCAAGATACTCGTCCTGCTTTACGTCACAACCATCCGGTCGGAAGCAGGATACTAGACTAGCTTTACGTCACAGCTATCCAGCCGGAAGCTCAGTGCTAGTCTCATCATATCATCTTGCTTTACGTCACAACCATCAGGTCGAAAGCAAGGTACACATCCTGCTTTACGTCACAACCATCAGGTCAGAAGTAGGGTACTAGACTTGCTTTACGTCGCAGCTATACAACCGGAAGCATAGTACTAGTCACACATCATCTTGCTTTACGTTGCAACCATCAGGTCGGAAGCAAGGTACTCGTCCTGCTTTACGTCGCAACCATCAGTTCGGAAGCAGGATACTACACTGGCTTTACGTCACAGCTATCCAGCTGGAAGCACAGTTCTAGTCACATCACATCATCTTGCTTTACGTCACAACCATCAGGTCGGAAGCAAGAGATGTCTCATTTCAGCCTCTACTCCCACTTTCGAGGAGGGTCCTTTCGGACTATACCAAGCTTATCTCGAAAGTACTCAAACTTTATACGAGATAGTGGCTTGGTCAACACATCAGCAACCTGTTCATCCGTGCTAATGTATTGGAGCTTTTAAGGCTCCTCTCTTCACCATGTCACGGATGTAATGATATCGGATTTCTATGTGTTTCGACCTGTCGTGGAATACAGGATTCTGTGTCATCTTTATGCAGCTCTGGTTGTCACATAGGATCAAGGTTGATCTCCTCTCTAAGTCAAATAGGTCGGTCAACAACTTTCGAAGCCATATAGCTTCGAAACTGGCAGAACATGCAGCAATGTATTCTGCTTCCGCTATGCTGAGAGCAATGCTAGATTGCTTCCTACTTTGCCACGAGATCATAGCTGATCCCAAACTGAAACAACATCTTGAAGTGTTTTTCCTATCAGAAACACTTCCTGCCCAATCTGCATCAGTATATCCACTCAATGTGAAATCATGATCTCCATCATAGCTGAGACCACAATCTATTGTACCCTTAAGGTACCTCATCACACGTTTTGCAGCCACTAAGTGAACATGTATGGGTTCTACCAAAAACTGACTCAAGGTGTTCACAGCAAAACAAATCTCTGGTCTGGTGTTCGTCAAGTACATCAACGATCCAATAATCTGCCTGTACAGTGTGGCATGAATCAATTCTGACGAAGTGTCGACCAGCAGCTTCAGCTTCGCTTCCATGGGTGTATTCATGGGCTTGCACTCCGACATGTCGAATCTCTTCAGGATTTCGACCGTATACTTCCCTTGGTTAAGGAAGATCCTCTCAGGACTCTGTCATACCTCAAGACCTAAGAAATAATGCATTAGGCCAAGGTCTTTCATTCCAAATTCCGAGGCAAGTCTCTTTTTACATTCGGTGATGAACTTTTCTCTTCTCCAGTTAAGAATAAGTCATCCACATATAGCAGTAAGATTACTGGCCCATTATTCATGACTTTGAAGTAGAGGTTAGAGCCTCCTTTACTCTTGGTAAACCCTAAGCTCGTCAAGAAACTGTCTATACGACTATACCAAGCTCTAGGAGCTTGCTTCAATCCGTATAAGGTTTTCTTCAATCTGCAGACATGAGACTTCCTGTCTTCAACTTCAAATCTTTGGGGTTGCTCTATATACACTTCCTCTTCGATGACACCATTCAAGAAAGCTGTCTTTATGTCCATCTGGTGCAGCTTCCACTTCATCTTAGTTGCAAGAGCTATGATGGTTATGATCGAAGTGTATCTGGCTACAAGAGCGAATGTCTCTTCATAGTCAATGCCTTCTTTCTGAGAAAAGCCACAAGCGACAAATCTTTCTTTATACTTCTCAATACTTCCATCAGCAGCGTGTTTTATTTTGAAGAGTCATTTGGAGGATACCACATCTTTACTCTTCGGTCTGAGAACTATTTCCCATACTTCGTTCTTCATTGTGGATTGGTATTCCTCTGTCATGACATCTGCCCATTCTTTCCTCTGAATGGCTTCTTCAAGCAGGTAGGCTCCTCCTCTAGAAGATCGCACATCAAAGTCGTATAACTCGAGAATGGCTTTGGTCTTTTCACCTGTCTCGTGGTTCCTTCGAGAACACCATACTTCTCTCCATCTTGAATAAGCTCTCTAGCCCAGGCTGGCTTCCTTTTATGGAGGATCGTCATCTGAGGAGGTTCTTGAACTTCTATCAGGTCATGATCTTCTAGTGATTCCTCAGTGGGGGAAGTTACGACTTCCCTCACTGGTTCAGCAGCTCTGGGAACCTCCCTCACTGGTTCTGCAGTCTTGGGGATTACGGGTTCCTCTTCATATTCTTCTTCAAGCTGGCATCGTTTAGATTTCTTGAGCACTGCATCTTCATCAAAGGTCACATCCCTTCCGATCTCAATGTGATGGTGACCTGGTATATAGATTCTGAAGGCCTTGGAAACCTCACAGTATCCCGCAAATATTCCCTTCTTTCCTGAAGGTTCCAGCTTGTTTCTCTTCTCTTTCGGTATATGAATAAATACTGGGCAGCCAAATATTTTGAGATGGCTTACCTCTGGCTTCTTTCCGATGTACATCTCTTTCGGGGTCTTGAGCCCAAGTGCACTATGGGATAATCGGTTCTGCACATATACAACTGCCATTGCTGCTTCTGCCCATAAGCACATAGGAAGATCTTGATCATGGATCATAGTCTTCACAGCTTCCATTATTGTTCTATTCTTTCGTTCAGCCACACCGTTTTGTTGCGGATTATTGGGAGTAGTGAGTTCCCTCTTGATCCCAACATCTTTGCAGAAGTTCACGAACTCTTTTGAGGTGTATTCTCCTCCATTATCCGACCTGAGTATCTTGATCTTTCTCTCAGAAAGATTCTCTATCAAGGCTTTGAATTTCTACTAATGGAGGACGATGGCATTGGGCCACACACAACTGAATGAATGAGCTCTAGGACTCCTTATGCCTTGTTGTCTTTCTTCGGAAACGAGTTCTTGATGTTCTTCCCTTGTGCACATCCATTGCATACGCCTTCATGGTCACCTTTGAGTTCTGGTAAACCTGTTACCGCTTTGCATATGTATGGTAGTGCCTTGTAGTTGATGTGAGCTAATCTTCTATGACAAAGTTCACATGGATTCTTCAATGGTGTGGGTCATGGCAGCTTCTGAGTGACCCTTTAGCTTATGCAAGCCACCTTTTTCTTTTCCAATGATGATTGCTTCATTCATGGTCTCTCCTTTAGCACGTTGCCTTCTGCAACCTTCATTGTAGCTTCCTCAGGGTTACTACATGTGACCTGGAGCAAGGTCAACAAAACAGCAAGCAAGAATAATATCATTCTGATAATATGAAGCAATAGCACGAACAATCATCACAATAGCTCCTTTAGAGCTATCACTTATAATTTATCTGAAGCAAAGATTAAAGGTAAGGAATACAATACGAAATGAGGTCAACACTCTCATAGTGTTGTGACCAAGCATTCTTCCATGGCAACCTGGAACTAACACACAAGGTTTCTCCTAAAGGAGGTGTTAGTTGTATCAGGCAAAGCATTTACCTCTATATGCTCACATGCTATCAAGTATAATAATTTACAAAGACTGTTATCTCAACTATAGTCATCAACTTGTCATGTGTACCTTTGAATCTTATCAACTTGATTTAATCAAACCTAGAGCCTTGTCTTCAAGAATGAGTACTTGCTTTTCCTCCAAGTCACCTTCACTCAAGATGACGAGAGCTTTCTTCAACTTGTCTATTGTACTAAGACAATACGCTATCTTGACAGAAGGTTGGGTTAGAGGATAAGCTCCATGATCTCAACTTTTAATCCATCTAATTCCTTGACTCAGAAAAGGTTAGAATGATGGTCATAGCTACAACATGCAACACTCATCAAAATAATAATGTGTATCAGAATAATCACACCTGGGTTGCTTCATTCATTTGAATGTGTTGAATCTTGAGATCCTTCTGGATCTATGGCAAGAGATCTCTTCTCCTGCAAATACTCTTTAGGGTTTAACCATTAAACATATGTGAGTACATACCTCTTATAGCATTTGCAGGTAGTGGCTCCATCTGGTAGCAACGGTAATCATTACCAACTCTTAAGAAAACTTCAAGGGTGATTGCAACTGGTTCTACGGCTGTAACTGCAACTGCAACTGCAACTTAGGGTGTTATGAGGAAACCCTAATTTTTTAAACTTCGAATTTTGAAATTCTGATCCAGTGGATAGATGCGCTGAGCTTAGGCGAGTTAGATGGTGCAGTCAGATTTCTGAAAATCTGACTTTTACCCCCTCAAACCTGATCTGCGGATTTCTAGACTGGTGCTTCTAGTTTTCTGGTACTTCTAGTACTCTGGTACTTCTAGTACTCTGGTTTTCTGGTACTTTGTGAAAACTAGGGTTTCACTTTCCGGGAGATCTAACCACTAAAAAGGTGCGCTGAAGGTGCCAAAATGATCCTTGGTGGAGGGCACACTTTTCTAGGTGGTTTTAGGGCTGAAATACCTTTCCAACAAAAGCCCTAATTTTCATGTACGGCAACGGTGACGTTTTTCACTTTTCTCTTGTGAAAGATGCTCTCTTCAGCATGGCTCTGATCCCATGTTAATGTTTAAGCCATTATTATAGTTCTTTGCATTTCAATAGATAACAATAGCATAATACAAGATCACTAAGAAATACACAATCACAAGAGACACAACATTTATCTTGGGAAACCCTCTAGGGGAAGAAAACCCAGCAAAACTTCCTTATTATAGATGGCCAATACAATGCCAAGAGATAACTCAAACTAAAATAGAAGTTCCTCTCCCAAAGATGTGCCACTCTCTCTCCTTCTTCTGCAATTTCGAAACTTGTCTCTCAAAATGAGCAAGTGAGTTGTGTCTAAGTGAAGCGCTAGCCTCCTTATTTATATTAGACTGGCACGTGTGAAGTGTCTCTTCACTGGCAGGGCCGACTTCTCCAACTGGGTGGTTATAACCACCTTTATTATAATTCAGCGCCCCTTTAATATTTCCTGAGGCCGACTTCTTATTATGCCTATTACAATTATCTTTTGACCAATCCGCAAAAGGGGATTTGGTCCTTTATAATAACCGACATGATCAATCCGCAATGGGGATTGATCAAATGAATAATATATCAAATAATAATAAGAATACACTTTGCAGATACATTATTTTAACACCTACACCTACTACCCCCTAGCAATAACTTCTCCTTGTGCTCTTATCTCTGCATTTCTTGGGGGCACACCATCCTAGGGCGCCCTTGCTTCATTTGGACTTGTATTTCAGCTTGGATCAAGCTGCTATTGTATCAGGCTCATCTATATTTTGTACTTGTTGTATTCCACCATCTATTCTCCTCATATATAGACATATATTCCAAACTGATTTTCCCCGAGGGGGGGGTTTATCGAGGGTTATGTTGACCAAAAATACATGTGTTAAATTTCATGTGTGTTAAGAGTGTAGAACTAATGTATTTTCAACTGTAAAGATCTCTAGGTGTGTTACATTTGTTTTAGTATGCATGTGTTAACCCTTGGTGACTAAAACTACATGCTAGAGCACCTAAAATTGTGAATGTAACAGTAACAAATCAGAAAGAAGTTTCTGAACTGTTGGCTGTCCTAAAACAGCAGCAAAACATTCATTGACAGTTGAAACTTAGAGCCAACTTGAGGTCAAAGATAGACCTAGTTGGCAGCTTTATAGGACCTGGAAAACCTTCATGGTATCAGAGCAGAGGTGGCTGATTTTTGAGTAGTTTGGACAGCATATGAGTGGGTTGTTATATACATCTTCTTGGTAGAATTTGTGGACAGCCATTGACAGTGGTTACTGGCAGCTTGTTGGCAGAATTTTTGTAGAGGATTGTAGACCAGTGGTGGACAGTTTTCCTCCGTCTCTTTTCACACCTACGGGGTAGGAGTGAGGTTGATTTGACACGACCTCTTTTCACACCTATATTGCTAGGAGTGAGGTCAAAGCTCGCTTGCCTCTTTTCACACCTGTGTTGACAAGAGTGAGGCAGCATTCCTTTGTAGCTTGAGCATCAATTGGAGTGTAGTTTGGCAGACATGTCAGCATCTCAAATGTGTGTGGAGGACAGGCTAGTTGGGGCTAGCAATTGGTCACCTTGGAAGGCAAGGATAGTCTTTGTCTTAGAGGACCTCAAACTATGGGACATAGTTGAGGCACCTGTTCCAGTTATTCCTGCTACTGGCCCCATCTTGTTGGTAGAGTTCAGGAAGAGGAACAAAAAGGCAAAGAGGACCATTTGTGATACAGTGCGGGACCATATCATTCCCCACTTGACCGGGAAAGCTTATAAATATGAGATGTGGGCATCTCTACGTAAGCTTTACCAAAGCTCTAATGAGAACCGAAGGATGGTTCTTCATGACCGACTCAGGGGCATTCGCATGCTCAAGAATGAGTCGGTGACTTCATTCCTTGGTCACTACACCAAGAACAGAGACGAGCTTGGAGTCGTCGGAGAGGTGGTGGACCCCAACTCTATGGTGAGGACAGCTATGAACAGTTTTACCAAACCATGGGGTCCATCTGTTCGTGGCATTGTTGCCAAGGAGGTCATGCCTACATGGGAGAGGATGTGGGATGACTTCGTCCAGGAGGAGACTAGACTTGTGGCAGAGGCCTCTGGACAGCAGCAGCAGCAACAGCAGTCAGGTCAAGGTGATGAGGATCTTGCTCTTTGGACAAAGGGCAAGAGAAGGTCGGTCGTGGAGGTTGGCAGGGTCCCAAGTTTGGGGCCCCACCACAGAGAGGTTGAGGAGAGAGCAGCAGTGGTAAAAAGAGAGATCTGAGCAAAGTGAAGTGATTTGTTTGTAAGAAGTTGGGGCACTATGTTGGACAATGTCCCAATAGGAAGAAGAAGAGAGGTGGTATCGCAGCTACAACAAAGGAGGCAGGGTTTCAGACTCAGTTCGAGAGAGAGTGTGCTTTCCTCATATGTTGCACTTCAGTTGAGACAGCACCTAGTATCTGGTATATTGATAGCGGAGCTTCGAGCCATATGACTGGAGTCAGAGAGCATTTCACTGATCTCAGAGACACAGAGATCAGGATGGAGATTGCTCTTGGAGATGACTCCTTGGTTAGAGTTGTTACGATTAGTATTGTTACCTTTCAGAGAGATAGCATGCCACCTATATTGTTCAGAGACGTTCTCTATGTCCCTGGGCTGAAGAAGAATTTGATTTCAGTTTCTACCCTCCATGATAGAGGTCTTGAGGTGACTTTCAGGGGGACCAACGTACTCATTCACCCTAAGGGGTCCTCGCTTGCCTTGGGACAAGTGATTGGAGTGAGAGATGGGAAACTGTTCAGATTGATTTTTCAACCTCTTCATGCATTGGCAGTGAGCAGTGACAACAGCAAACAGACATGTGAATTATGGCATAGTAGGATGGCCCATCTACATCATGGAGCACTCGAAGGACTGAGAGAGGTTGTGACCGGAGTGTCACAGATCAGTACAGAGCATCAGGATGTTTGCAGAGGGAGTGCGCTTGGTAAGTTTACCAAGGCCTCGTTCCCCAATAGCGACACCAGGTCCGTTGGGATACTGGATTTAGTACACACGGATGTGTGTGGGCCCATCACTCGAAAGTCCTTGAGTGGTTGTAACTACTATCTCACATTCATTGATGACTACTCAAGGAAGAATTGGATCTATTTCCTGAAGACCAAGAGTGAGGTCTTCAAACGATTCGAAGAGTTCAGAGTTCTTGTGGAGAACCAATCTGGAAAGACAATCAAAGTCTTGCGGGCGGATAACGGGGATGAGTATTCCTCCAGACAGTTTGTAGACTTTCGTGCCCAACATGGCATTAGAAGACAGATGATCGTACCATACAACCCCCAGCCGAACAAGGTTGCCGAGAGGGAGAATCGGGCTATCACCGCTGCAATGAGATCCATCATGCACGATCAGAGTTTGCCTTTGTACCTTTGGGCAGAGGTGACTGTTACTGCAGTTTACCTGCAGAACAGGAGCCCCCACAGGATATTGGGGAAGATGACTCCTGAGGAGGCCTTCACTAGTAAGAGGCCTGATGTCGAGCACATCAGGATCTTTGGGTGCTTGACCTATTCTCATCTCCGCTCGGAGAAGAGGACAAAGCTAGACCCCACAGCCAAGCAGAGGATTCTAGTTGGATACTCAGAGGTATCCAAAACCTATCGTATCTACATTCCATCACTAAGGAGAGTGGTGGTGAGCACAGATGTCAGATTTGAGGAGGATAGGGATTTTCAGAGATCTCTTGAGTCAAGAGTCAGTGTTGAGGATGATGCAGAGGCACTGATTGATGTATTAGAGGGAGCACAACCTCAGGTTTCTGGTACGCCAATATCAGGGGTGACAGGGTCACCATGCACAGCTTCAGGGTCACATTCAGAGAGTGTTCAGTCAGAGGGGGCAGAGGCTTCAAGTTCTCTGATCTTGGTCCCAGACCAAGAAACCCAATGCCCCAGGCATGGGTACCCTGGACCCAGTCGAGGGACCCTAGACATTGTCTAGGGTCTTTATCAATCTTGGTCCCAGACCAAGAACCCAATGCCCCAGGCATGGGTACCCTGGACCTAGTCCAGGGGCCTTAGACATATCTAGGGTCTTTATCAATCTTGGTCCCAGACCAAGAACCCAATGCCCCAGGCATGGGTACCCTGGACCCAGTCCATGGGCCCTAGACATATCTAGGGTCTTTATCAATCTTGGTCCTAGACCAAGAACCCAATGCCCCAGGCATGGGTACCTTGGACCCAATCCAGGGGCCCTAGACATTGTCTAGGGTCTTTATCAATTTGGTCCCAGACCACATACCCCAGGAGTGCACTGGGGGCCCTAGATCTCGTCTAGGGTCTTAGCCATCCTCCAGGAGAATGGCTCTTGCAGCTACTGTAAATTTAACACTCCCTCTCAGCACGAGAGGCATTCTCAGCTACACCAAGCTTGTCACGAAAGTATGCAAACTTTATCAATGGCAGTGGCTTGGTAAAAATGTCTGCTGTCTGTTCTGCTGTCGGAACATACTAAAGGCTGAGAACTTTCTTCTGAATCATATCCCGGAGATAATGAGATCTCATTTCAATGTGTTTCGATCTGTCATGAAACACCGAGTTCTCTGTGAGCTTTATACCGTTCTGATTTTCACAGTGAATAACTGTGGACTCAAGCTTTGACCTGAATAAGCCTGCAGGTAGCTTCCTGAGCCACACTGCTTCTCTGCCAGTAGTACTAGCAGCAATGTACTCTGCCTCTGCAGTGCTTTGGGCTATGGAGCCCTGTTTCCTGCTGGACCAGGAAATCATAGCTGAGCAAACACTGAAGCAATATCCAGAAGTACTCTTCCGGTCCACAATACTGCCCATCCAATCTGAACTTGTGAAACCATGGAGTCATATACCTCTACTTGAGGTGTATCTGAGACCGTATCTCAGAATGTGTTTCACAGTAACTGTATGTAAATGATTCGGTTCACATATGACCTAACTGAGAACACTTACCGTATACCAGATGTCTGTTCTCGTATATACGAGATAAATCACTGATTTGTGAGGTGAGCACTTTTGGATCTGAGCTTGTGGCCTGATCTCGTAGATTCTTTAATTTAGAGATCATTTGAGTGCTCATGTGTTTGCAGTTTATCCTGCCAAAACTGCGAAGCACATCAATTTCATATTTGCCCTGTGAGAGAGATATCTCTCCTGATTTCTGCCAACAACTTCAAGCTTAGTAATGTGAAAGATCCAAGTCTTTCATTTCAATTTCTTCATAAAAACTCCCTCTTAATCTGAGCTATAAAAAATTCTTTCCTGTAAGAACCGGATGAAGATTTTGAACAATCTTCACATAAGGATGACCAAAGAAAAAATTTGTCATACTGAGCTCCTAGAGTTATAATCCATGAGGTTCTTTTCATGGATAGCTTCTTGTTTTACTTCACTATTAAAAACAAGCTTAACATCTGTCAGATGAAGTATCCAAAACAAGAAAGTGACAAAAAAAAAAAGGATTCTGAAGAAGGTAAGGATCTTGTCATAGGTCATGAGTCACAAGCATATCCTCTTATAGACCATACATCATTCTTTACTGTTACAGTAACCTTCCTTATTTCAATTTAGGAAGTTTCTGAATCAATTATGATTCACTTCATCTAGAGACCCAGAATACACATCTAGTTTCTGCTTCCTGTGCCAGAGCCTTTCCATTGCAGTGTCCATTGTTTAAAGCCTCCTTTTCACCTCCTGAAGGAACTGGATTGATGGTTGTAATTGAGATTATACCTCAGGAATGATTTCTAGTCAAAATCTTTTCTGGAAAAGTAGGTTTCTGTTCACACTCCAAAATTCCTGCCATCGGAGGATCCTTAAATGAAAAGAACTAGGCTTCAAGGTTCTACTATTAACGACTCTTTGTAACTGACCATGAAAAAAAAAAAGGGGGCAGCTTTCCCTTCTGCCACAGAATCCTTGAGCATGATATCGACATATGTTCCCATTTTGCACCGAACCTTCTAACTGATTGCATGAACCCCGCATACCCGGTACCAGACTGGCCGCCCAGTCTCTTTCATTGAAGACTTCTCCTTGCAGTTTGGGTACTCCCCAGAGGTGGCTTGAATTGTACAACACTGGGAACTGAAGAATACAAATTGTGTTGTCTTATAGTTCTGTTGGAAGAATCACCAACAAAAGCAGCTCCCAATTGATTGGGGAGGGCAGCTAGAGCCTGACCATGGGCCTGCTGCAACAACATGTACCCCTGCTACATTCTAAAGTGCCCCTCTTCCTCCATATGCTGCCATGACGGATGCATTCTATTGACTTGCTGGTGCAGATCAGAAACAGAAGGCCGGCATGCCTGAGGTTGCATGAATGATCCAATTGAAGGATCAAAGTAATAATGCTGCTGCAAGTTGCTACCAAGAGACATAGAAGGGTTTGCCAAAATCTGATAGCCTTGGATTCCAAGCACCGGAGGTGGTACTACAGAATTTACTGGAAATGACTGTTGGAAGTCGAATGACCCTACTGAAGATGTTTTAAATGGCAATCCTAAACCATTCATGTATGTATCTGTGTGATAAGCATTATGTTTCAAAACTTTCTTCATTGTCTGAGCTTCTGTCAGGGGCGATATTCCAGTCCCTACTCATTGAACATCCCCATTGCGGTGATGGTTCAACTGGGAAGATTGATCAATACCATACGACACAGCTCTTGACGAGCTAAAAGAACTATCATCCACATTCAAGTGCATTGGCAAGGTGGTTTTCATGACATCAAAAGCAGAATAATTTCCTGCAGAATAACTTTGACCTTTCTGCATATCAATCCCTCCATTTCCATTATCAATCAACTTGACATGGCTACCATCCCCACCTTTTCCATCCCCATTCCTGGTTTCCTCAAAATTAAGATTACCAAACATTGTTGCAAGAGATTGTTCATCAAGAAGAGCATGCTCAAGCCCATTCGGATTGGCACCCAGGTCAACAAAAATATGTTGTTGAGCTGGCAATGAAACACCGTTCTTGGCCACATGTTGCTCTTCTCCTTTCAATGGGGATGATCTCTGGTCTAACAAGAGCTGGGATGAATTCCTACTGTCTGATGATGAAACCGAGCCAGAGTAATGGGATAGGGGACTGGAGGAAATGGCATAAAAATCATGAGCCACTGTAATATCTGCAGACTCAAAAAAACTTTAACACCTCAAATAAGTCAATCTCCTTCCAACAATTCAACCTAGTTATTATGAACAAAACAGGAGCAAAAACTTCCAGTAGTTTAATCTCTATCTAGATCATAAATTATTGCTTTAAGAACATTGATAAAAGAAGGTCAAATAACTCCTGCAGATTTGGCAATCTGTACCCAATTGACAAGACTTCAGCCACATAGTTGAAGCATTGAAGAAAATGACTAGAACAAATATCGAGGATTACAAGTTCTATGATCTACTACAAACTTAAAACGTTTTAAACTTGACTTTGAAGATTAGACTTGAAAATCAAGTTGGCCTCTTAAAAGACACTTGACAAATTGCAAAGGCACAATATGGAATAAAGCCTGGGAAGAATACATTCAAGGGTGTACTGTATGTGGCACATCAAAACCAATAAATTGAAAGTTGTACCTCTACACACCTCTGCTACTGTAGACCAGGCTGTGGTAGTTGAGTTCAATGAAAATTCTTAGGGGTCTCCACCTCAAAGCACAAGGATAATATCTGGTTATTATTGACAGATTCAGAAATATAGGGATCCTGATTTGAAGATCACCACAAGGATTCAAACCCTTAGTCAGATCTTACCTACTGATAGATGCAGAAACAACAACAACGAGTATAACCTGTTGGAAAGGATATATGCTTGAGGATATATGCTGGAGAGGCTTCAAGTTCTCTGAGTGTTGAGACTAGTCCTGAGGCAGTCACTCTTGGGCAGAGAGACCTTACTTCTTCGTTGACCACTTCAAGAAAGAGGAGACCTAGATGGTTTCAGGATGTAATGTTCCCAAGCCATTATGCCAGGAACATCACGTCTTGCATGAATTTTAAACTTTTACTGGTTGTGGCATTTCTGTTAGATTTTAGGGTAATATCGCAGAACAGTAGTCTCTTTTTAATTTTCAAAGCTAAATCAATTTAGATCTGGAACTTAAACAGCATATAGATAGATCTATAACAGATAGTAGCAGTTTAGAGAATCAACTCAGAACACATATGATAAATAGATCAGATCATAGATAGTAAAGAACAACTCTTTAACAAGCAACAACAGATCTATATAATAACCAGTTTTCAAATCTAAAGAAACTGCCTAAACATTCCACAGCATATACATCTATTAGATCCACACAAATCAAACTAAATTAGATCAGTCCTGAAGCAAACTCAAATTCAGATTGGTGAAGTACATACCTGGTACAACAACCTATCTCAGAAGAAGTCACATCAACCACAAAGGTGTAGCTCCAGTTGTTATGCTCAGACAAGGTTCAGTTCGTAGATCTACAAAAGATCTTTTATGCCAAAGGTTGAAGGAACTTTCATGGCCACCAAGCTTAAGGGTTAAAACACCAAAGGACCCAAACCCTTCCCAGCCAAAGAAACCCTCAGAACTAACCCACAGGTCTGTAAGTAAACCCTTGCTTCTACTGTGGACAGTGAGGAGCCCAACCAAAAAAGTAACCCTTCAGATAGGGTAACTAACACACTGCTCACACCTACCCTCAAGAGGACACACCTCTCAATAAAAGGGAAACCACAGCAGACTAGGATAGCAGCACCCTGCAAACACACGGCTGCCACAGCAAAGGGAAGACGGCAGCCTAGGAACCCTGCATGCACACAGCTGCTACAGCAAAGGGACGGCAGCCTAGGAACCCTACAAACACACGGCTGCTACAGCAAAGGGACGGCAGCCTACAGGAGACGGTTATGGCACAGCAGACTTCAACAGGAACCCGTGGCAGCTATAGGATGCACAGCAGAAGGGAGGTTGCGGCTAGGTCACAACAAGTGGCTGCTACACCAGCAAGGGGCCGCTCCAACACTCAAACTCAACGGCAAGGACAGCAGCCCTAACAGCAACAAGGAAGGAGGCCGCTCCAACTCACAGCAAACACAACAGCAAACCAAAACTGAGGCCGCAGCTTAGGACTCTCCACTTTAGCACAATAGGAATGAATGACTATTAGGTGTAGGAGGGGGTTCTTTAAATAGTAGTTAGGGCAAGGTTAGGGCAAGGTTAGGGTTAGTTAAGTTACATTAAAGAGTCACATGTTTAAATTAGAAATTTAAACCTGTGACTAATATTTTATGTTTATCTTTAGAACATAACCCCTGAATAAACCAATAAAACCCAAATCAAATTAACCAAGGGTAAGGGAGGGTTTGCAAGGTGGCATTACTCATTCCTTCAAATCATATGGTGAACCTATTACTTTATCATCACTGCATGTGGGACTTGTACCTCTTGTGGTTATGTCCTTCCTCAGGGAAGATCATGTACCATCAAGTACTTGATTTAGAATCAAGTAGCCCCAGGTCTTTTCCTGAGGTCTTATACACCAAGGTCAGAGACCAAGGATCGACCCATGCCCCAGGCATGGGCACCCTGGACCCAGTCCAGGGGCCCTAGACATATCTAGGGTCTTTAACATCTTGGTCCCAGACCAAGAAACCCAATGCCCCAGGCATGGGTACCCTGGACCCAATCCAGGGCCCTAGACATATCTAGG
>CBVK0101843817.1:0-10528 GCA_900067695.1 Picea abies
TTTTCTTGGATTGAATATGGTTAAAGCTACTCTAGTTCCTTTCACAAGCAAAGATACTGCATCCATAGCTCAAAAAACGAATTGTAAAATGTTGCAATTCAGGTGTCTACGGTCCATAAAATTGTCTCTCCCTGAAGGAATAATGGATCTATCATGTATGAGAGAAGAGCTTCCAAATATCCCCTCTTCCAACTTGTAAGCCCAAAGTTGCTCTCTATGCCTCGCGGCTTCTTCTAGATCTGGAGTCGACCACTCAATAGTTGTATAAAGGCCACTCATTACTTCTACATCATTACTTCTTTCTAGCCCAAACAATCTAGGCCACTCATTACTTCTACATCATTACTTCTTTCTAGCCCAAACAATCTAGGGTTCAAATAACATGTTGTTGCATGCAAAGGGCTATGCAACATTTTCTATCTTTCATCTATTACCTCTCATATTTCCATGTACTCATTTTTCATGTTGTCAAAGGATTTTACAATGGCTTCCTTACAACGATCCATTCCCTCATAAACAAAGCCCATTGAAGGGGTGTCGCTATCAACAATGCGAAGCATGTCAACAATTGGTTCACACACTTTTAGAACGTTGACAACTCTCCCAAAAAACATTGTTTAAAACGATTTGTTCCAACTCCTTTTCTTTAGCTTCATTTGAAAGGTGTGAGTTTTCCCACTCAGTGTTGCAGATAAAACTTATTACACTTGTCTTTTCCTCAATCATTCTTTTGAGAGTAATATAATATATGACAAATCTAGTATCATAAAGCCTTAGTAGCTCTCTAGATGCCTCCTACACAAGCTCAATATTAGTTCATGGTTAAATATGAAGTGAAAAATTTGATTTCCCTTTTGAATTGTCTCATTGATCCATGGAAACTTTGTTAAATCATGCAACAACAAATCAAGGTAATGAACAACACAAAGGATCCAATAGATTTTTTCATATTTGTCCATTATCATTTTTCCATATCTCACACAATTTGAGGCGTTGTTGGTGACAATTTAGACCACATTTGTTTCCCCAACTTCAGGAATGGTTTCCTCTGAAATCTTGAAAATATATTTAGAAGTCTTTTTGTGTCTCTATGCATCAACTATCTTAAAAAATAATACTCCTTTAGGGCAATAAACCAGCACATTAATCAACGGCCTATGACACATATCTGACTAGCCATCTGATAAAATTGTACACCCTATTTCTTTCCAAGACTCCTTGATTTTCATCAATCTCCTTGTCATCCTTTCTTTTGACCTCTTGAAAAGAGTAGTACTTACAGTTTCAAAACTAGGAGATACATATCATTTTTCAAAATCTACAATCATCTAAAATGCATTGATAAAGTAAGGGCTTCTGGCTACATTAAATGGGATTGCAGATTCAAAAAACACGTCGGCCACAGCATCATCAACTTCTTGTTTCTATATGGGCTTCCAAAGAGAGTTTAATGTGGATGTCCCACTTAAATTTATTAGCTAAGATGAGCTTCCAGTTGCAGCCATGCCTGAAGAAAATGGGTTGTCGTTCCTTGCAATCTCTTCCTGAATGCGTTGTCTTTTGTTTTCATTTATCTTCTTGGCATTTTTTTATTCTGTCATAATCCTTTTGAAGTGTCTCCTTGAGTTCTGCAGAAACATTTTTGCAGTCTTCAACTCCACCTCCTCTACCATTACTAATAAAGAGTAAGTGATCCATCACTCTTGTTAAAAACCCAACAAACTCAACATTGCATAATCTGCATTTCAAATATCTCTTGTTGAACCCATCCAATTTCTCCAGATGTTTCCATGCCTTTGTTGTTGACTTTGGAGGTGCCATGGAAAAGCAAATGTTTGTGCATCAAATTTCAAAACCAAATGTAGGTCTTGAGTTTTATTCATTCAAATGTATAAAAATTGTGAATCAATAGCAGTTTCTGCTCAGAGAATGCATTAATTGTATGATTGATCATTGAATGAAGATTTCTGAGGTTTTTTTGGTACAGTAGTTTTGTATATTCACATTAGAGATATAATATGATTGCAAAATGTCTTCTACTATTTGAAAACAACAAAGGTCTTGTTATGGGCCATGACTATTTTTGAGAGATTACTACTATAGCCATGAACCTGCTAGACTTACAAAGATTAATAGAGGGTGTAACCAGTTAAAATTTAAAAGTAGATTTAGTATTCTATGTTTTATTCATAAACAAGGGAAATTAAAAAAATGCAATCTTGATTACAATCACAAGACAAAACCTTTTCTTCTACAATATTGGTCAGGGACCTCATCTTCTACAAATTTAAACTAAATCAATTCACTCTCAACCCAAATTCACACATTTAAGTAAAATATGGCAAAAAATATTAGTAATCTATTATTACAGACATGAAGTGCATTCTATAGCCCTGTTGAGGGTTGAGGTAATCAATAAATTCTTGTATCTCTTTGTTACTGGGCCTTCTCACAATGCATTGGGTGTATTAAACTGCAATTCTTTATGTGTGTTCTCCCTCGATTGTCTAGAGAGAAGCTAGGTTCATTCAATAGTTCAAGTGAGGGCGGTGTGTTCCATCAGTTTTGTGTGTGCACTCGTGAATTGTGTGTATTGAATATTGAATAATATTCAATATGGACACCAGCTGATACTCATGTAAAACCAGGTTTATATGTCGCTAACGTTGCAAAACTTTAGAAAATTTACAGTAATTACAACTTATCTTCGTTCGTTGCCTTAGAAAGTAACAACAGCCGAAAGTTGAAACTTGGAACAACAACACTCGTACCGCGCGGAGAGATATGATACTATCGAACCCTACCTTCTCGGTTTCTACTGCCCAACCATAGAGTTCGGGTTGCAAGCGGTTAGATCTAGAGCTTGGGTAGCTTGGCACCAGGCGGAAATGAAAAGGTAAAGTTTAAACATGTGTCGCGGCTCGCATGTGCATTGTGTCGTTTGTAACTTGCAAGAGTTTGGGTTTACTGTTTAATGGTCAAAGCCTAAAGTTCGAAGTTCGAAAGCTAAACCGAGGTCCGAAATGATATGATGCAACCTGCAAGAAGCTTTTTCGCAGGTTAGAGTGTTCACTGAAGAGAAAGTGCATGGTTGGCGGTAATATAATGTTGTGTGCGGCAGGTTGATGTTTTTGGGTTAATGTTGAACAGCTAAACGACAAGTCACGGACCCCTAACCGACAAACCTTAAAAAAATTAGTAAAAATTTGGCTTCAAATTCGTTTTTCGGTTATAATTTGTTGGGGTTCGACGAACCTCAATGAATTTGAAAAATTTTTTTAGGTTCGGTGAACTTCGAACCCAAAGATTCATGTTCGCCAAACCCTGTGACTTAGGGCAGCACTGAGGTATGTTGCATGTAGTTGTGAGTGGGACAAACGCCTCTTTCAAAAATCTCTATAGAAAGGTTCATTGAAGAAATTATTATAATACTAAGAAACCATTTTTGGGGGAGTGTTGATAGGGCATTCAACATGTGTGTAGCAATTGTTAATGTGCTTCACACGGGTCATGTTGACATTTGATTTTATTATGAGTGTGCAAAACCAGTTGCAAGGAAGCAATTGCGAGTATGTTCAATCATGCGGGAAGGATGATAATAAGGATATAGGGAAGTTAACCAGTTGCAAATGGAGGATCAAGCTAGTAGCATGTTTTTTGGACACTCAGTAATTTACATTAAACAGAAACAATGAAACGAAAATCATGAGTGGCCTCCATGCAGCAATTGAAAAGTTGAATCCAGTTACAAATTAGGTCAAAAAACAATTCAGGGCATATACATTAAATGGAAATATTTTCAAGAGGCTGTGCAGGGAGACTCCTTTGCAACTGAGAGGCGACCAGTAGTTTTCCTATGAGTGGAGCCTATGCATTTCTACCAATAATTATGCAAAAGCCTACACTCTCCTCAGAGGCTTGCAATTAGATCAACAACAACATTAATTGCCTTTGTTGCATAGGTAATATGGCCATACTCATAGGTCTTATGAATAATAAAGACAAATCCAGTCCAATAATCCCAAATAGAATGATATCACGGATTGCAAAACTCAAGTGTACCTTCAAATTTATTTCATCCCATCGCTTAACCAGAAATTTGATGGGAAGGCAGAGAAGTACGCAAAAGGGGTGACCCAGAATAATGATAGCCAAATCAGTACTCGCTACGCAAGAATTTTCAACAAGCATGCTTCTTATTCTTGTTCATTTTCCTCTCCTTTCAGCTTCTAGATGATCCAGATTTTGGACCCACAAATGCAGAAAATGCCAGTGGGAAAAGAAGGTACATCAACAAGCACTCTATGCAAGAAGGGGAAACTATTAGAGTCTACATCAGCAAGCGCTCCACCCAAGCAGGGATGCTAGTGACATCCAGTCAGAAGTGCAACCATGGGATTCTTATATATTATTGGCCACTGAACCTAACAACAGATTCCTGGACTGTAATCATTCGCAGCTTTAAATGAGCAGACGCAGAACGTAATAGGGGGGAGGGCCTACTAGAGGCACAGAGAGGTGAGCCTACTTCTGACAGTAAAGCTCCATAGCCCCGGGTAGAATGTAGTGGTCATACAAGAGCTCTTAAAGAGTGTGACTTGAAGCAGAAGGCATAGTGTAGTAAATTGTAAAAATACTTAGATTTAATACAATTCTGGAGTTTTATTCCCCAGGAGGGTTTCTCCAGTTAAAAAGCTTTGCATTTGTTGAGAAGAATTGTGTGTGTTTTGTTGTTTGAATTTTTCTTGAGTTAGATTGAGATGACTAGATACATTTAAAAATGAGAAATGGACTTTTGAACCGGTCCTTTTTGGCTACCCTTTTCTGTGTGATCATGCAACTTGCATTTTGTGTTTTTTGCTAGTTGCTAAGGTTACAAATCTCCTAGTTGAAACTAATGCTTCCACCATAACAATCTTCCACCCCGTATTTAAATTTTAAACTGTTGTCCCCAAATCACCCTAGGCATTTAGATCGATGGTAGTATCGGAGATAGAAATACCATATTGAAAATTTTCATAGCAAAAGATGTCATGCTACAAACTCTTAGAACTGTGCGGAAAAAAAAATCACCATTGAAGTAACTTATTAGTGAAGCAACCCCTATATAGGGCGTTAGGGAAGTGCACTGATGAGAGGATATGGAAACCAAGAGTCATTATGTTGAAGCGTGTGAAATAGGTGGTAAGGACATCAAAGGTCATCCTAGCCCGGACCTTCCATCCATCGAACAGATTTCCAGTTTGATTGAACATTAATCAACCCCCCGCAGGAATGATGGATTCAAGTGGGCAAGGAAATGATAAATCCATGCAGTCTGACTCAGATATGAGGAGCAAGGCGATTTGTGATGAGATTTCTCAAGTAAATTTGTTCGCTACAGGCCGAGTCTCTTTTGGGTTTTTTAAGTTATTCTTGAGCCTTGGCAGTGTTTGGAGCACCACAGGTTCAGGCTGGCATAGCAAACCTCTCAAGTTTCCTTGGAGCCTCTCCCATTTACTTCGGGAAGCAATAGGTAAACTCAATGCCCCCTGTGTTACCATAGACAAGGGCGTCGTTACATATAGTGAAAGAGCGGGAACTGGGCTTCTGTTCGGGGTAGAAGATCATCCTTTCCACAGTTAGACTGTAGGCTTGATTTCAGAGGTAAGTTGAGAGGGAAAAGAGAGGACTGCCAGAAGCCACCCTGCTTGGCCTCCAAGCATCCCTCAGTTCTCAGGCCATGGTCTTGTGAAGGGACAGACAGTCAACAAATATGAATGGGCGGAAAATATAGGTGAAGCCAGCAACTGGGGATAGCAAAAACAGGGCAATCAGAAGAGGCAGACCACAGTCACGCAAAACTCCCAGCAAAGAAAGCTCTGCCATCAAGCAAGCTAGAGCAGTATTCACAGCTAGGGAAGCAGTAGCGAGGTACAACTGAAGGTTCCCAACTGCAATCAAGGAAGAGGTAGAATGAATTGAGAAATTAGTCAGGGAGAAATGAGGAAATACCCCATTTGATGACATTGATACGGAGCTCATGAATGGAATACTAGACATAGGCTTTTCCCATAGCAGGGACACTTATATTTCAAAATGGTTGATTCATACTGGCATAACAAATCTTTCATAACCCAGATAATTGAAGAACAAGGTGTACAGAAGCAAGCCATCTTGAACAAATTGGACTTCTTTGATGACAAATCTGAAGCATTGGTCAAGGCAATTTGGGGCATTGAAGCTATGGAGCAAGATAAGAAACGGTGGGGGCAGACAACAGTCACAGAGGCCCAAGCAGACACCAATCCAGTTTACATCTATGTGCATTGTGGACCCAGCCTCAGAGGTTGAGGACTAGGTGCCTCTCTGACTGGTCTGAGTTCCTTTTTTCATTAATCTATCATGTTATATATTAGAAGGGGCATATCTTTTATTTTGCCTCATAAAACAGATTGTTAGTTGGCATTTTTTTGTCTCAGAAACAGCTTATGTTCTTTTTATATTGTTATATCAAGGTTCCCTGGGCTAGATAGCTATCTCGATACTATGAACAGCTTTTTTAATACTAAAGAACATCACAGGCAGAATCGTCAAATGTTTGATAGTTAGCCTGGACATCATTTAGCATTTTGTGTATTAATTAATGATCTAGTAGCTAAATTTACCAACAAAAAAACCGTATTAATGCAGAAGTTTTGAGCAACAAATTACTTGGAGCACCATATGATTCAATCGGTCGTGTCAGAATTTGTTCTTTTCTTCCCGTTGGAGTAATACAGCACTCCCCATGGAACTTGACTCTTCTCATTAAAGCTTCGCACTACCCAGCAATGGTTTCAGAAATGGTCACACCACTTTGCAGTGATTAAATCCACACTGCATATCATGAAACTGGTAATTTGTTCATATTCATATTTCAAATTTATTACAACAAACGAAAAAAGCCAAAAAAATGAAGAAGCTCAATGAGTACCATCAAAAAATTCAATAAGTCTAGGAGAAGAATCAGAAGTTGATCAAAGACGTCCAATGCTTGGAGAAAGGAATCAACAGTTGCAAACCGAGCTCATCCCTCAAAAGGAATTTGTCAACTATGTCCAGAGGAAGATGGAAACTCTAATATCCCAGTCTGCTTATTTTGGTGACCCCATTTTTGAAAGATTGATTCAAGCAAAGGAGAAATGCAACCAAGCCATGGAAATCTTGATACAGAAAATGGAATTTTCCAAAGAAAAGATAGGGAAGGTACAAGCAGAATAAGATGAAATGAAGCAGAAATAAAGGCCTCCAACACAAGATGCCCATACAATGACAGAGGAGGGCTTGGTAAGCACTTCTGAAGGCCCAAATCTTATTCTTCCTTCACAGACCAATCATTAAATAGAATCTTTTGGACAATTTGAATTACATACCAGCATAGATCCATCTTAACCCCAGCTCTAATAAGCACCAAGAAGGATCAGAAGAAACATATCCTTAAAAGATCCTAGGTTAAGATAGATCTATGCTGGTTTATTTTATTATAGAGTTTTATAATTATTATGGTTCAGTTCCAAATTATAAAGAAAAGGGGTTTCACTGGCCAAGAATTGGGCATAATGGGCCAAGGCATCAAAATACCAATCACAAGGTTACACGAACCGTCTTTGCGGATAGGAATCAGCTGAAGATTCCAGTGCAGGAGTGGCAGTCGTCCTGAAAATAGGAATTGAGGAATCAACATCCTAATTTCTTTATAAATATACCCTTTCGTGAAAAAAACAAAAAAATTTGGTCAAAAATTTCAGAGGTCGGATTTCAGCATTTTTACCGATACATATCATAAGCAAAATCTATATTCAGATTGATATTCGAGATTCAGATTCATCATTCATATAATCATACATAAACAAAATTCTGAATTAAAAATTCTGATCTCTAAGTATAAATATCAAACTGTTAAAAGAAATTCAGATCCCTACATAAACAAAACTTCATTTCAAAGATGTGAAAATCAGAACTGAGAAATTACATCATAGAGTCATAAATTAAAACAACAATCATAGAAAGAGTATTTTCTCTGTAAAAAGGAAAATTTCTACCTATGTTACACCCCAAACTCACCAAAGGAGAGTGCTGCGATACCAAATCTGCTCTCCAAATGCCTGCTATTACCGTGCTAATGCTCTCCAAATCCCTGTCACTGTCAGTTCTCTGAAGTCTGAACCTCTCATAGTTTGTAATTGAAAGTGAAAGATGATGTTGTGGAGGTTTAGCTTTAGGTTTTGGTTTTCTACGGTTTAGGTTTACTTTCTGTGGCTGTGGGCCCATTCCCCATCCTCTTCCCCACTATATGCAATTCATATTCCCATTTGGCTTTGGTTTTTTTAATTTCTATTGGCATTTTCTTAATAAAGAATCTGTTTCCTCTGCCTGGAAACAGATCCATCACATGCCAAACCGTTCCCTTTAAAAAAAAACAGTTACGAAATGAAAAACACAAAAAAACAGTAATTCCAAAACTGTTGGGTGATTCCGGTGCATTCCAGAAGTGGAAGCAACAGCTTTCCCAGACAATTCCAGTAACTTAGCCCCAATGAAATTCAAGCAAGACCAAAGCATGCAGGTATTGGTTACAGTGAGTAACCATAGAGCTTGGAGATTTCTCTTAGGTAGCTAAAGCAAAACAACGCACAAGGAGTCCAAACTACCACTACACCAGTTAGTGCACAAAGAAGGTAGAAGCACTGGGGAACCAGCTGAGGAAGAATCTACACCAGCTACATTGGGAAACCAATCTATCAGCACAGAAGAATCCAAAGCATCACCACCCCACAAGCCATTGCAAGCTCAACAAAGGTTTCAAACAAGCATAAAGGCAACCATGTAAACAGGTCTGCACACGATTTTTCCAAGTCTAATGTTCTTTGCAGTTTTTGTGGAAGAAGAGCTCACACAATCCACCAACGATGGGATTCGCATCCTTGTTAAGTTTGTGGGAAAAAAAATCACAGCTTAGCTACATGCTAGAAGCATGTCAAAGACCTCAAAATAGAGACAAAAATTTGAGTTTGACCAAGGACACGACTCTCAAATCAATGAGTTGATTGTGGACGGATAACCCCATAAAGATGGAACAAAGTCTCAATTCCATTACATGGCCTATCTTTTCTGAAGATTTTCATTTTTGCAGCATCTCCTTGACCCAAAACATTGTTTCCTCCATTCCAAATTGTAGGGTCTTGATCACTAGTGACAATTTGGCAAAACAAAATGGAGTAAACTTTGGTTTGTTGCAAGTAAATTCATTACAAGTTGTGGGGGCTTGAGAATTCTCAACATTTTTGCAAACAAGCAAATTATGTGGCAATCCACTCACTTTTTTAAATTTTGGAAGTTTCTAAACATGACCTAAGGCATGATATAACTCCAATTTTTATGCATTCTTTACCAATCCACTTCCTTTGTTCTTGTGAGCAGCAAAAGTCCACAATTTCACAAGCAGTATTGAGTTCTGGGCTTTTTAATTAATCCAAGCAGTTGTAGAAGTTTATCGAAGAGAAACTTCTAACATTCCAAGATCAAATGTAGCAGTGGCAATAAACTTTGCGCTCCATTTTTTCTCTCTGGCATATATGAGCAGAAACCCTGCATATAGCAACACTAAAAATCTTGATTCATTTGAGAGCAGCTTGCATAACCATGCAATACAATTGATATTCATATGTTTTGGAAGATCAATGGTCATCGAAACTTCTTTAATGTTTAGAATATCTCTAGAGCTTTCCTAACTTATCGCAGCTTTGACAAGCTTAATTTCAATTTCCAGTGCTTGGCACTTTGTGATGGTTACACAAAAATTGATTCAAATCATAAATGTGCTCCTTTATCAGTATTCTTCATGCAAGTAGAAACAGTTTGTTTAGCATGCTAACTTCAAGGGACCTAATCATATTTGGTGACTCCATTCCTCCTTCAAGCAATGTACAGTACATTTCCTTGCTCTTCTGCTTATGCAACTCCCACTGATGAGTCCTTGAGCACTCAATCATCTCTCTCAAAAGCTTTGTATTTTAGGACATCATTTAAGGCAGTTTAAATCAAGTTTGAAGGAAGAGCATACAAGCTATCTCTGAATTCATATGGAATAGCAGCATCTTTGAGAATAGAAGTTTTTCCATTTTTGTCGAACTTCACTTTTGGCATAAAGGATTTGCATCTTAAGAGAAAAAATCAATAGGGTATCCAGCACACCCTCTCTTCCCATCGTCCAGAGAACTACAGCCCAGCTCTTCATTCTATGGAAATTTTATCTTATCCAAACAACAGCTTGAATGGAAATAAATATTTATATCCATAACCAGGGATACCATGGCTTTGACATCCGTTGGCATGGATATTAGATTCTATGACACGTGGTTTTAAATTTTTGCTACAGTCTCGGCCAGCTTCTACATTAAATATTTGGCTTATCTGTTTTATTACAACTTTCACAGGTTTTGCCATCAATTTGTGTTAATTTGGCAGCATTGACAGTCATTCTCCAATGAGAGGCCATATGGACCAC
>CBVK0101843833.1:0-10189 GCA_900067695.1 Picea abies
TTAAGTAAAAGGATGAAAATAAATGATAAAGGAGAATGTCACTTTTACTTAACATTACCATTAATTACTAGGGTGGGTGAAATGGGGGGGGGTGGGGACCTCTTTAAATAGCATTAGTAGGGAAAAATAACCTCAGTTGCACACCAAAACACCTCACAACTCCAACTTGCATGAGAAAACATGATCCCGGGACCTTTCATGTTCATGAAAAATGTCCTGAAATTGGGACATGTGCAAGGCATGTGTTGGACACGGATTTGGGACGTGTCCTATGCACAGGACACATCCCAAATCTATGTCCGACACATATCCTCACAAATCTGTATCCCCGTGCCGGATACATGACACAGAGGGCCAGATGGACATGTCATGTTTCTTAGCTAAGCCTGGGATGTTTAAACTTTATAGTGTTCCTAGGCTGCTTAAACCTTCTTGCAAAGATGAGCAATCAATATCATGGAGAAAGGCAACCTTGTAGGCTCAACATAATCGCCTTCATGGCACCACCCCTCAATGCCCCTCTTGACATAACTTTTGTCTTCTCATTTACAGGTCAGCCTTTGTTTTATATTATTTTTATATACTTTTCCCAGCTTTTCTAACTTTTAATCTAGGTCTAACAGAATTACCCCAAGGTTTCTCCACTGTCATCTTTTAATTTTAGTGACCCTACCTTCGCCTTAAGATAGGTTAGACCTAACCTGAACCTTTAGGCCCAATTAAGTTTGACCTTACCTTACTAATCAGCACATTTTAGCTTTTAGTAACTCAAACCTGACCTTAGTAGATTTTACCCAAATTTAGTCATCATCCTGCCCCCACAACAACCTACCAAGCTTCCCTAGGATGTGCTTTCATCATAACAATCAATTTTATAATAAAACAAGAAAGGGGTGAAGGGTAAGGTTGGTTTTAAATAAACTTCCAAAACATCTTTTATGGGGATCTACTCTGATCCTTCTTTTGACTCTGTGAATTTTGGTGTCCCTGGTGTCTCAACACCCTTAAGGATCGTAATAAACTTGAGGCCTCTACTAGCCTTGGCCAAGAACACTTAAATGTGCCTACAGATTCACAAAAGGCATAAAGACATTCTGGCCACCATGTAGTACATTCATATTTACTCATCAATAGAGTAATTGAATTACAAATTTGCATTTGGCAACTCCAAGATCAACATGTGGACATGTTTGTCCATAATTACATCTAATCCCCAAGAAAGATACCAATGTCTATATTTCATTTATGCGATCATAAGTATCTCAGCATTTATACTTTAATGAAATGAAAAGGTATGATTTTTTCCTCGGAAAGAAAAAACAAATATCAGCATTTATATGATAAAGTTGTACATATAGTTCAATCACTAGAATGATCAATAACAATAAGGTCTAACTGACCCAGGAACAACTAGTCAAACAAGGGATTGACTAGGTATATCTGGTGATCAAAAGGTGGGGCACTACAGAACATCCTGACATGGATACTTCCTGTTAGACACCGGTTTAAAACTTGCTAACAAGTATGTTAAATATAGCATGCATATGATGTAGATTTTTAATGACAAAAATCAGCTAACTGAAATTTCTGTCAAACACTTAGCAACCTAGAGATAACTGTCTTCATAAACTTTTGAAATGTCCCAAACTCATATTCAGAAATTACCATAAGCAGAAATACACATTGCTAAGAAAAAATGCAGCGGAAATAAACACAATGGACAGCAACCCATAAAACTCAAAAATTTAGGCAAATGCCAGGGAAAACCCCAATGTGGGGAAACCCAACGAGAGAGAGAGAGAGAGAGAGAGATTATTCAGCTTCAGGAAAGTACATATCAGCAGCAAAATCACATTTCCAGCCAAGAGAAATACCTCACAGCACCAAACAATCCCCCACAATCTGCCTTGATTTTTGTGCCCAGAAAATCCGTATAGTCGTACAGATTTTCCCTTTCCAGCACCTTGAAATCCATGCCAAAATCTTTGTTATACGAACAACAACAAAACTGTCCCCTTCACCGACAGAAAACGCTGAAATGGCTGCCTCGAAATCTGTGCAGCAAGCTGCCTCGATTTTTGTGCCCTCCCAGCCTGTTGTATGGACTATACAGATCCGTACAATATGGCCTCTGTAACAACAAAAAACTCAGCACCTACAAAACAGAAAATCCTCTTGGGATTTGTGCCCTAAAACTCTTGGGAAACATGCCCTCTTTGCTACCCTCTTTCCTCTCTCAAGCTTACTCAAAAATCTCTCATGCTCCTCCTCTCAATGTGTCTTGCACACTACTCAATGCATTATTTTATATATCTGAAAATGACATTTTCCCTCTAAAGTGTTTTTTCACCTTCCCCAACCCTAAATCCAAAGGCCAAGATTAGATCTTTCCTTTTTCAAGATCAAGGGTCATGATCCATTCCCTCCAAAATGAATCAATTAAAATATTAAAGTGATTTCACTTTATTACATAAGTGTTTTATTAAATAAAGTCACTTTAAAAATAGAAGGTACACTTTAATAAAAAGTCACTTTAATAAAAGAACCACTTTACAACTTTATAAAAACCTATTACAAAGTTAAGTGTCTGGTAGTGTAAACATAAGGTAACATCCGCATTCAAGACAAAACATGCGGAGTACCTCCCGAGCTAAAAATCTAACACTCCTTCTTAGCAAGGGATGTACTCGTTGCCATCTCCATCATCTGGTCCCATCACATTGTGCTCTGTAGGAGCTCCCTCTAAACCTGGAGCCATCCTCAACACCTGCACAGAACTCGAACTAGAAGATCTTCTCCTGGCAACATCCTGGAACCCTGAGCTCACTTCATCTTGAGCATTGGTTCAATCAACCTGGCTGAGCCTTCTGTCAGTGCTCAAAAGAGACTCGCTCTCTTCTCTCGGAATGCGAGACTGAATCCTTGGCGCCACCGCACTCTCAGGAGCCTCCTCACGCTCCTCATCCAACACTGAATCATACACTGAAGGCTTTCCTCTCAACATATACAACTTGTCCACCCGGTTACCGATCAACTGCAACTCCACCGGGTCCACTCGCTGCCTGTAGATAAAGACATGTTCCCTCTTGAACAATACGCAATATCCTACATCCTCCAAGGCTAAGACTGAGAGCAAGTTAACCCTCAACCCTGGAACAAAGAGAACTCCATCAACCTCCAAGAGTCCCCCAAACTCGAGTTGGAATCTAACATTCCCAACTCCACGTGCAGCTCTCGCCATACCACCTTCATTTACCACTTGTCGGCCAGGACCAATCTATGTGAAATCTAGGAATACTCGTCAGATTCCCGTCATGTGGCAAGAGGCTCCACTATCCAAAATCCATCTGATATCACCTCCAAATCCTTCGTTGTCGACACTAGAAACTAGGGTCACCAAAGAAAATTCCTTTTCGTACTTTGAAGCAAAGTCCTCCATGGTTGTTATAGCAGTTGTCTCAAGCCCTTCTAGTTTCTTCTTCTTCTTCTTCCTCTCAGGACAACGAGAGGCAAGGTGCCCCAACTGGTTACAACAATAACATCTAACTTTACTCAACTCCCTTTCGGAACTTCCTTTCTTCTTGCTCTTTGCAGTAAGAGAAACATTCTCATCAGCTCCGTCTGTCTTTTGTTCATTGCTCTGAGATCTTTCCCGGATCTCCTCCTGAGTGAAATCATCCCACAGTCTGCTCCAATCTGGTAGATTCTCACATCCCACCACACACTTCACGAAGATTTCCCATTCTTTGGTGAAGCCATTTAAGACTATCCTTGCCAACTCAGAATCTGTAATGACCTCTCCAACAGCTACCAGCTCATCTTTTACTTGAGCTACCCGGGTAAGATAAGAAGAGACACTCTCCTCCTTACCCATCTTGGTATCATGCAACTTAGCCTTCAAGGCCATCTTTCGGTTCTCGTTCTTCGCCTCAAACAAATTCTTAAGTGCATCCCACATCTCCTTGGCAGTCTTTTTCTCAGCCAAGTGTGGGATAAGGTGATCCTTCACCCCATCCAGAATAATCCTCTGAGCCTTGGCTTCCTTGACCTCATGCAAGTCCAAAGCAACAGGATCTGTTGCGGGAGCTGCCACAACAGAGTTGACATAGTTGTAAATCTTGTTCTCCTTGAGAATGGCTGACAATCGGACCTTCCACTGCAAATAGTTGGAAATGCCATCCAACCGATCCTCGTATCTAATGCTTGCAGCCATATTCCCTGTCACAACTCAAGGAAAAACAATCACACCCTTTCCCTCTTCAACTTTTCCCAAAAATCACACTGCCCACTGTCACTCAGAGACAAAGCTCTGATACCATGTAGATTTTTAATGACAAAAATCAGCAAACTAAAATTTTTGTCAACACTTAACAACCTAGGGATAATTGTCTTCATAAACTTCTAAAATGTTCCAAACTCATATTCAGAAATTACCATAAGCAGAAATACACATTGCTAAGAAAAAATGCAGCAGAAATAAACACAATGGACAACAACCCATAAAACTCAGAAATTTAAGCAAATGTCGGGAAAACCCCAATGTGGGGAAACCCAACGAGAGAGAGAGAGAGAGAGAGAGAGAGAGAGAGAGAAATTATTCAGCTTCAGGAAAGTACATATCAGCAGCAAAATCACATTTCCAGCCAAGAGAAATACCTCACAGCACCTTGCAATCCGTGCCAAAATCTCTGTTGTACGGACAGCAACAGAACTGTCTCCTTCACCAACAGAAAATGCTGAAATGGCTGTCTCGAAATCCATACCCTCCCATCCTGTTGTACGGACTATACGGATCCGTACAGTACGGCCTCTGTAACAACAGAAAACTCAGCACCTACAAAACAGAAAATCCTCTTGGGATTTGTGCCATAAAACTCTTGGGAAACATGCCCTCTTTGTTGTCCTCTTTCCTCTCTCAAGCTTACTAAGAAATCTCTCATGCTCCTCCTCTCAATGTGTCTTGCACACTACCCAATGCATTCTTTTATAAATCTGAAAATGACATTTTCCCTCTAAAGTGTCTTTTCACCTTCCCCAACCCTAAATCCAAAGGCCAAGATTAGATCTTGCCTTTTTCAAGATCAAGGGTCAAGATCCATTCCCTCCAAAATGAATCACTTAAAATATTAAAGTGATTTCACTTTATTACATAAGTGCTTTATGAAATAAAGTCACTTTAAAAATAGAAGGTACACTTTAATAAAAAGTCACTTTAATAAAAGAACCACTTTACAACTTTATAAAAACCTATTACAAAGTTAAGTGCCTGGTAGTGTAAACATAAGATAACATCCGCATTCAAGACAAAACATGCAGAGTACCTCCCGAGCTAAAAAACTAACATATGATGTATATAAAAATTGAGTACAAGTATGAAACAGACAAGTAGGAACCTAAATCACCAGTGAAGTTCAAGCATAAAATAATTCCTTCCAAGAAAATTTCTTCTTCTACTAAAGAATAATTCTCCCTATTACTATGCAGGAGAGACTGCAAATTCATGTCAAATCAGCATCTGGTCACTAAAGTAATTGTTTGCCTCTTAATAGAGTAAACAATTTATCAAAAAGGGAGAACATAGAAAGCCACTATGATTACGGTCCCTAAAAAATTATATGGTAATGCAAGACAAGCCTGTGTAACTAGTATCACAAGGAATAAACCATAGAGAAGAATACACTAACCTTGATATCTCATTTACCATATTCTAAGTTCTAAGATTATGCATTTGTCCATAAATGCCAATAAAAACCAATAGATAATAGCAATTTTTCATTCTGTTCAAAACAGCATAAGCATTGAAACAATATAGCTTACAAACACAGACGCATGAAAGTATGTTTCACTGGGCGCTGACATCGAGATTTCCAGTCCTTCATCTTCCTGACCTCTGAATATAACAAAAAGATACGCATCACCAATAACTGACCATTGAAACAGCCGCAGAACTAATTGCAACAAAAGAATTCAAAACAACCCATTTAGATTATCTTGCACATGTGACGAACATCATACAACTAGCAATAAATCAGCTAATCTTCTAATCTAACCTCCCCTTGGAATTTGACCTGCTACAAATGCACAAATTGGTGTCAGAAACAAACACAAAACATTAGATAGCTCCAAAATGAGACTGCAAACAAGTAAAGCAACAAAATAATGGGCATGATCCTACAGACAACTATGTATCCAATGATGCATATAAAGCATATACATTTAATTATTTTCATAGCTGTCGTCCATATTCTGTGTGCTATCATGCACATTTCATCTGTGACTCAGCTTTGGGAAACCATTCCATAACAGTCTTTTCCTATGATCTCAAATCCACTGAAGAACTATGAATAGTTTATTGTATATGGTGTTAAAGTCTAAGGATGCCTACAAAGACGGTATGGGGTATTGATCAGTTCAAATCATCTCACACAATCTGAATGGTACAAGTGAAAATCTCAAGTTTGAGTGATTGGCTTCAGTCAAGTCTGACTTTGACAGCACAACTATTAGCTGGGATGTGATTCTCTTAAGTAACAAATTATTTTTTCTGTGTATTACATAGGGAGCTTAATATAGTTTCTTTAAAGAGATGTTGGAATGGCAGGTTACATGGATTCGTCACACCTCTGGATCTTCTAGTGACAATCAGTCAACACAGTCGACTAGGAGAGTTGATTGAGCAGTTGACTAAATGGTCGAATAGGCATTCAAATAGTCAGGAAGTAAGACCAAAGTAGTCACCTAGTGCACAAAACAAGGCAGAATTCAAGGAGTTCGTTATGCGCCCTCACCAATCGAAGTGGACCTCATCTTCCTCACTTCATGGAAGTTGGTTACATCTTGGTGCTATATAAGATGGCCTTATGGGTCAATCTAAGTGTGATAAGTGAACATATGAACTTGTGTGATATTTGTATTGTATGGAAATCTTTTGGTTTCTTATGCTATTGTGCATGTTGAGCTATGCTCACTCATGTTAAGTGTTGTAAAAGTGTTTTTGGACACCGCCTCTTCTTAGAATACCTAGCTCTCTGATCTACCTAATTCCTTGGTTCACCAACATGGTATCAAAGCTACTGGTTTGAGATCTAGCCTATTGTCTACGAGTCTTTTGGAGGTTGTCAATTGTCCATGCTCCTGACAAGTCAAATCTGTTTTGTAGATTGACTCGGGGTTTCGACTTGCAGACCGAATCTTAGATTAGATCTGTAGATCAGCATCGTGTGTTCCAAGCAAGAACTTGTCATTCTAAATGGCCACAACTATGGATTACGGGCACAAGATATGGAAACACTTTTGAAAAGAAAAATGCCCTGGCAGTTTACGAACACAGCGGTTCCAGATCTGAAGGATGACCAACAGAAATTTGTCATCAACGTGAAGGACGAGGTTGTAAGAGTCCTCATGACCTACATCTCTAGCCAGATTTGCTTTCATACAAGTAGGATCACTGTTCGACTTCGAATGTTATATAGAAGAAGATGAAGACTCTGTTTGATCAAACCAATGAAAGACAGGCTATGCAGATTGAAAAAGAGTTGATCTCCTTGGATCCTCTCACCTTTGAAATGATTGAAGTTTAATTGGCCCATGTGAAAGAACTTCAGTTTAAATTGGGTGAATGCAAAAAAGATGTTCCAAAGAAAGATGATCAACTCATAGAACCGATCCTAAGGATTCTGAAGACGCTCTATGATGTGTTATGTTCGACATTCCGTGTCAACTAGACTTATAGAAAAGATGATGGTAAGGATTACTCCTTTGATGTTTTTTGTAGTTTGTTGATTAGCACACAGGAAAAATTACTTGATGAAGGGAAACTTATTGAAGGGCAAAGGTCAACAAAATTACAGAGAAAGAAGAGGACAATGCAGTCAGGAGAAAGAACACAACTGCATCAACCAGAGTGTTAAGAAGAAGCATGGTGATCGGACTTCAAGTAAGAAATGGTAGAAAGAAGAAAATCTGTTGTTATTGTGGGAAATTGGGGCATATACAGAAGGTTTGTTGGCCGAAAACAAAGGACCTAGAGGAGAAAGTGAAGAAGTTTGAAGGAGACATTTCGACTAGAAGATCGACCGACCTGCAACATCAAACTTCAAAAGGTAAGGCAAATAATTATACATTTTTTGTTAGTGCTTCTCAGGCCTTGCATGCTCACACTTCAAAGTGAATGCATAGTCAAATCTGGTTGCACCCATCATATGGCTAAAGATGCTTCTCTCTTTACTTCATTAAGTGAAGCTATAGAAAAAAAAAATCCTTGGAGCAGATGACTATGCACTTACTGTTGTTGGTTGTGGCAAGATTCAATGTCAGAATGGTGTGATCACTGATGTGTATTATGTACCTAGTTTGAGTGCCACTTTGTTACCTATACCTATTATCACGTAAATCTGCACCAGCAGACTTGCCTAATATTTATAGGCCATATAGCCCTGTCACTGCTAGATGCCTCTCCATTTGGGTAGATGCTTTTCCAATCTTAGGGAGGTGTCCCTAGGGGTTGTATGTTGTTATCAAATGAACTAATCTACATATACTCCAATTCGATTAGCACACAAAAAACTCACTCTTGAGCTGCCAATAAGCAGTCAAAAGCAAGGATGAATTTAAATAAAATTAAGAGTGGTTGATATCAGACCCTAAAGACAACTTGTAACAATAGATTAATGGAAACGAGTGAAGTGAATGTATGCCTTGGGTGAAGAGGATTCAAAATAAGTGCACCATAAACTACCATAACACTGCAAAACAACTTAATCAATGACATCCAATAGGTTCAAAGAGCTAGAACGAAGCATAATCATACCAAATCACATATTACCCAAGAGATTGATTGCATCATAGTGAGTCATAGGTGATGGGCTGCCATGGATCTCTTTGCTTGCAGTGGAGGTAGCGGTCTAAGGTCTGGAGGATGGAAGAGTGAAGAAGTCATCCGCTGCTACAATCTGTTCTAATTGTCTAACCCTTGCTTTGTCTCTCAAATCTGCATATATAGAAGCTCACTCTAAGGGAATCAATTTGCCCTTACTACTAGTCGATGAGAGCAAGAAAAACATGCCAAATTATGCCATCCTTTGCATGGCTGCCAACTCAGTTTGCTGCTGTTTTACCAAGCTTTTCTCTGTTGTTTTAATCCTTTTTCCATCCTTTATTGTTGCTATCTTATCCCCTAATCGGCTAGCAGCTTTCAAGGATATTTTCCATGTTTAAAATTATCATTTAAAGCATCAATCAACCACTAAAAGAGGTCAACCTATTCCCTTTTAGAGACTAGATAGGATTAGAATGATTTTCATGCAATCAAAATTGGCAAAAGCATTCTACTTTAATGCTTTCAGCTTTTGTGGATTTAGCTTTTATTCTCATGCTAAAAGATAAACTCAAGCTTTAAGCTTTACTCGACAAATGCAGCATGGTATACTTTGTTGATATTATGGTAGCTTCAAGAGGTATGAACCTCTATTGTGACCTTTGACAAGATTAGAATGTTTCAGAAGGAAGCAAAGAAATGAAGGAAACCCTAGACAAGATGTCGGCTGCAGAAATATAATTAATATGAATTAATTAGTACCCAGAAGGAGAAGTCGGCACAGGCAAGCCTGCCAGAATTACTATAAATACAGGGCGCCAGTCTCTCATTACTCACATTCTCAGAAGTGCAGAAGTCACTTGTGCGCACTGCAGTCTGGCAGTTTTGTGCGCAAGTTCTGGGGAAGGTGTTGCGCCAGTTTCTGAGTTGGAATATCTGATCATCTTTGGTTACTTTCTTGCTTGGTGCATTAGCCTTGCTTGGCTATTGATTGCTACCAGGATTCTTCTCTCTGTCAAGATCAAGGTGCTCGGAGGGTGGCTTCGGTCTATTGTCAATGGTAAAACGAGCACAACCCTTCATATTCTAACAGGTTATGGGCCCACACCTCCTTCATTCAGTCTAAACACTGGAAGGAAGCATAGCCGCTAGGATATTGAACTCGCTGAGAAACTGCCGCTAGGGTTACTAGCAGGAACAGCTTCCAAGACACTGCCTGTAATGTCCCCATTTTGGGACATTATAACATTACAACATTTAAGAGTGTTATGCCTGCCCGAGTAGCCAGATAGGGGTGACAGAGAGTTCGGGAGATATTGAGGGGTTTATTTGGGCCCGACTTGTATCGTTCATCATCAGGATCCATTCCGCACA
>CBVK0101843834.1:0-14327 GCA_900067695.1 Picea abies
AAGAACAGGCCGTACCGTACGGATTTGTGGAGGTCATACAGCATGTAATGTGCACAGAAATTGATGAGGACAGCAGCTGCAATTTCTAAGAGTATTGGCATGCATTCCAAGGCTGCCATACAACATTTGTTGGCATAGAAATTGAGGTAACTGCTGTAATATATTTCTGAGTGTCTTTCCGTACAGTCCGTACAATCTTAGCAGAGTTTTGGCACGAATTTCGTGACAGTCCGTACAGCATTAATTGTCGTACAGTTGTACGAATTTCTGGTTCAGAAATTGAGGAGCAAAGCTACAGGAATGTCCAGATAAGTTTGTGTAAATATCTGAAGATGAATATGCTGTAAAAGAATTTCTCAGAAGCTCATAAATAATACAAAGCCCTCTCTAACTGGTTTTCCCCTTGTGGGTTTTTCCAGGGTCGAAGTTAGACCGAATATCTTTGTGTCTATATTTTCTGAGTTTTGCATATTGCTGGTATTTTATTTTTGCGTTGAAAACGATGTTCATAATCCTCATGTTTCAGTTCTGAAATTTATTTTCTGTTAAGTTTTTTAGATGTTGAAACACCGCTGTGAGTATACGCTGAAACACCAGGCTGTAGCATATGCTGAAACACAGTGTTGAGTCTTATGTTGAAACACCGCTGTGAGCAGATGCTGAAACACTAGGCTGTAGCATATGCTGAAACACAGTGCTGAGTCTTATGTTGAAACACCGCTATGAGTAGATGCTGAAACACCATGTTGTAGCATATGTTGAAACACAGTGCTGAGTCTTATGCTGAAACACCGCTGTGAGCAGACGCTGAAACACCAGGCTGTAGTATATGCTGAAACACAGTGTTGAGTCATATGCTAAAACACCACTGAGTATATGCTGAAACACTAGGCTGTAACATATGCTGAAACAGTGTTGAAACTGAGTTTGGCATTTAAATTTGACTGAAAAATCAGCGAGACTGAAACTGGGTTGGGATTTTGAAAAAATTAACACAAGTGTCGTTAAAGAAGACTCCAAAAGAAATGTTTGATGCCCTAACTAGATTATATGAAGGAAAGAACATAAATCGGAAGATGAATCTAAGAACTCAACTCAAGAATACAAGGATGCACAAAGGAGAATCAATCCAGGAATATTTCTCTAGAATATCAAAATTCAAAGAACAACTAGAAGCAATTGAAGATACTATAAAAGAAGACGAACTCATAATGACGGCCCTTAATGGCCTCACAAGACCATGGGATGCATTCATCCAAACTATTTGTGCCAAAAAGGAGAAACTACAATTTGACAGTGTTTGGGAAGAATGTATTCAAGAATAATCAAGGGTAGCTAACCGAGAAGCTTTTCTATCAAAAGATGAAGATCAAGCCCTAGCTACTCACACTAGAGGAAGAAAGAAGTCTTACTTCCGGAAAGAAACTCATAAAGAGTCTCACCCCCAAAACAAATTCATACATAAAGAATCTCAACCAAGGAGATTCCAGAAGTTTCAGAAAGGACAAAGAAAAGGAAAAGATTTCTCATCCTACCAATGTTACCATTGTGACAAGATGGGACATATTGCGAAACACTGTCCAGCTAGACGAGAAGAATACAAGAAGAAAAACAAGAGGTATCATGCCCATGCAGTTGAAGATGAAGAGCCACCCACAAAGATGATAAAAGAACGAATTGAAGACTATGTCTTAATCTCAACCCTCTCAGGATCAGTATCACCTGGTGAGGACACGTGGCTCATTGATAGTGGTGCTTCCAAGCACATGACAGGTCAAAGAGACATTCTTTCTTGCCTTTCAGAAAAGAAGTTTTCTCAGAAAGTTACACTTGGAGATGATTATCAATACCCTATCAAGGGAGTAGGAGAATCAAATTACAAGTTTAATTCAGGGACTCCAATGAATATGAAAGACGTACTATATGTACCAGGTTTGACAAAGAACTTACTCTCCATATCAGCTTTAGAAAAGAAAGCTTCAGAGTTGCCTTTATAGATGGAGAAGTTCTTATGTGGGCCAAAGGAAAAACCATGGAAGAAGCAATCGTTATTGGAAAAGAAGAAGGTGGCTTGTATAAGCTAAAGGGTCACTCAGAAGCAGCCATGACCCACTCCATTGAGAATCCATGTGAACTTTGGCATAGAAGATTAGCCCACATCAACTACAAGGCATTACCTTATGTAAGCAAGGCAGTCACAGGTCTACCATAACTCAAGGTTGACCATGAAGGTGTGTGCAATGGATGTGCACAAGGAAAGAACATCAAGAACCCTTTTCCGAAGAGAGACAGTAATGCAGAAGGCGTCCTAGAACTCATTCACTCAGATGTGTGTGGCCCAATGCCATCATCCTCCATTAGTGGGTATGTATACTATGTATCTTTTATTGATGACTATTCTCGTAAAACCTGGGATTACTTTTTGAAATAAAAAGATGAAGTGTTCAGTAAATTCAAGGAATTCAAAGCCTTGATAGAGAATCTTTCTGAAAGAAAGATCAAGATACTCAGGTCAGATAATGGAGGAGAATACACCTCAAAAGAGTTTGTAAACGTTTGCAAAGATGTCGGGATCAAGAGGGAGCTCACCACTCCCTACAATCCTCAACAAAATGGTGTAGCAGAAAGAAAGAACAGAACTATAATGGAAGCAGTGAAGACCATGATCCATGATAAAGATCTTCCAATGTGCTTATGGGCAGAAGCAGTAAAAGAAGCAGTATATGTGCAGAACAGATTGTCCCATAGTGCACTTGGGTTCAAGACCCCAGAAGAGATGTTCTTCGGAAAGAAGCTAGAAGTAAGCCATCTCAAAATATTTGGCTGCCCAGTATTTGTACATATTCCAAAAGAGAAGAGAACCAAGCTGGAACCTTCAGGAAAGAAGGGAATATTTGTTGGATACTGTGAGGTCTCCAAGGCCTTCAGAGTTTATATACCAGGTTACCATCATATTGAGATTAGCAAAGGATGTAACCTTTGATGAAGATGCAGCACTCAAGAAATCAAGAAGATGCCAGCTTGAAGAAGTATATGAAGAGGAACCTGTAGCTCCCAAAGTTGCAGAACCAGTGAGGGAAGCCATAGCTTCCCTTGATGAGGAGATTCTAGAAGATCATGACATAGTAGAATCTTAAGAACCTCCCGAGATGACGATCTCCCACAAGAGAAAGCCAGCTTGGGCAAGGTAACTTATTCAAGATGGAGAGAAGTACGGTGTTCGCGAAGGAACCATGAGACAAGTGAAGAAACCAAAGCCATTCTCCACTTATATGGCTTTGATGTGTGATCTCTTAGAGAAGGAGCCTACCTGCTTTGAAGAATCCATTCAGAAGAAAGAATGGGCAGATGCCATGACAGAAGAATACCAATCCATTATAAAGAATGATGTATGGGAAATAGTTCCCAGACCGAAGAGCAAGGATGTGGTATCTTCCAAATGGCTCTTCAAAATAAAACATGTTGTTGATGGAAGTATTGAGAAATATAAAGCAAGGTTCATTGCTCGTGGCTTTTCCCAAAAGGAAGGCATTGACTATGAAGAGACATTTGCTCCTGTAGCCAGATACACTTCGATCAGAACCATCATAACCCTTGCAGCTAAGATGAATTGGAAGTTACACCAAATGGACATGAAAACTGCCTTCTTGAATGGTGTCATTGAAGAAGAAGTGTATATAGAACAACCTCAAGGATTTGAAGTTGAAGACAGGAAGACTCATGTGTGCAAATTGAAGAAGGCTCTATGCGGATTGAAGCAAGCTCCTAGAGCTTGGTATGGAAGGATTGATAGTTTTATGACGAGCTTGGGCTTTACCAAGAGTAAAGTAGATTCTAACCTTTACTTCAAGGTTTTGAATGATGAGCCTGTTATATTGTTGTTGTATGTGGATGACTTATTCTTAACTGGAGAAGAAAAGCTCATCATTGAATGTAAGAAGAAGCTCGTTGCAGAATTTGAGATGAAAGACCTTGGCCTAATGCACTATTTCTTAGGTCTTGAGGTATGGCAGAGCCCAGAGAGGATCTTCTTTAACCAAGGGAAGTATGCAGTTGAAATACTGAAGAGATTTGGTATGTTGGAGGCAAGTCCATGAATACACCCATGGAAACAAAGTTGAAGCTCCTGGTTGACTCTTCGTCAGAATTGATTGATGCTGCGCTATATAGACAGATCATTGGATCGTTGATGTATCTGATGAACACCAGGACAGATATTTGTTTTGCTGTGAACACCTTGAGTCAGTTTCTGGTAGAACCCAGACATGTTCACCTAGTTGTTGCAAAACATGTGATGAGGTACCTTAAGGGTACATTAGATTGTGGTCTCAGTTATGATGAAGATCATGACTTTAGACTGAGTGGATATACTAATTCAGATTGGGCTGGAAGTGTCTCTGACAGAAAGAGAACTTCAGGATGTTGTTTCAGTCTGGGGTCAGCCATGATCTCATGGCAAAGTAGGAAGAAATCAAGCATTGCTCTCAGCACAACAGAAGCAGATTACATTGTTGCATGTTCTACCAGTTGTGAAGCCATATGGCTTCGAAAGTTGTTGATAGGTCTATTCGACCTAGAGATGGAAGCAACCTTGATCCTATGTGATAACCAGAGCTGTATAAAGATGATCGAGAACCCTGTGTTCCATGACAAGTCAAAACACATAGAGATCCGATATCATTACATCCGTGACATGGTGCAGAGAGGAGCCATAAAGCTCCAATATGTTAGCACGGATGAACAGGTTGCTAATGTGTTGACCAAGCCTCTATCTTGTTTAAAGTTTGAGCACTTTCAAGATAAGCTTGGTGTAGTTCGTAAGGACCTCCCTCGAAAGGGAGAGTAGTGTTGTGATGCCAGCCCCATGATGATGAGTCAGCCTAGTGCTGTGATGCCAGCCTTGTGTTGATGATGTGCCAGTCTAGTGTTGCGATGCCAGCCTCGTGCTGATGATGTGCCAGCCTCGTGCTGTGATGATGTGTCAACCTAGTGTTGTGATGCCAGCCTCGTGTTGATGATGTGCCAGCCTCGTGCTGTGATGATGTGTCAGCCTGTGTTGTGATGCCAGCCTCGTGTTGATGATGTGCCAGCCTCGTGTTGTGATGATGTGCCAGCCTAGTGCTGTGATGCCAGCTTCGTGTTGATGATGTATCAGCCTCGTGCTGTGATGATGTGCCAGCCTTGTGCTGTGATGATGTGTGCCAGTTTCGTGTTGTGATAATGCTGCCAGTCTCGTACTGTGATGCCAGCTTCATGCTGATGATATTGTGTTTCCAGTCTTGTATTGTGATGCCAGCTTCGTGCTGATGATATTGTGTAGCCAGCTTCATGCTGTGATGCCAACTTCGTGCTGAAGACTCTCAGCCTGGTGTTGATGTTGATGATGCTCCAGCGTTTGTGCTGTGTTGTTGCTGCTATTGATGATGAGAAAAACTTCCGATGATTTATAGATACGCCAATCAGTGTTCCAAGATGTTGCTGATGATGATGCCCTCTCTCTCGCCTGATGTCGTTGTAGAATACCCTTCTTGTTAAGGGGGAGTGTTGAAATATTGTAATTGCAAAGAATATTCTTTTTATTATTGATGTATTATTCATTAGATCAATCCCCTTTTGTGGATTGATCATGTCGGGCATTGTAAATGACCAAATCCCCTTTTGCGGATTGGTCAAACCCTAATTGTAATATGCTAAATGAGAAGTCGACCCCCGGAATATATTAAAGTGGTTATAACCACCCAGAATGAGAAGTCTACCCTGCCAGTGAAAAGACACCTCAGTTCATCACCTGCCAGATTGTATAAATAAGAGAGGCCAGCGCCTCATTTGTTCACTCACTCACTTATTCATCAGAGTGCAAGTTTGGAGCTGCAATTGGAGAAGAAGGAAGAGAGAGAGAGGCGCATACTTGGGAGAGGACTTTCTATATTGTTTGGTTTATTCTCTTGGCATTGTATTGGCTATCTATATTAAGGAAGTTTTTGTTGGGTTTTCTCCCCCGTGAGGGTTTCCCAGGATAAATGATGTGTCTCTTATGATTGTGTATTTCTCAGTGATCCTATCTATGCTATGGTTATCTAGTGAATTGAAAAGAAACCTAATAATAGCTTAAACTCTAACAGGATCACCTCTCAATTACTACTCTAATGTGATGGACTTGTAGATTGACTTTCATGGGTCCAATTGGGGGTTCTCTAACTTCATGGGTCTAGTTAGGGGCGTAAACCCCCCAACTTGGGACCATGGTTACTTAGGATACCTTAAGTTAGGTCCATAGCCACCCAAACCCATTTGGTACTTGATATTTACAAAGTCAACTTGGGTCAAACCCCTTAACCTTGTTGATATCTTGGTCGTGACCATACCACGAATTCCTTTATGGTACCATGACTGTTAATTTACAAGTCCATAATAGAGGGTTGTTTTAGGCCTAGAAACCCACAATACCCTAATAAGTTAATAACCAAACCCACGACACACAATCAAAAGATGCAATATGATGATTTCGTACAACTCAGGTACCCTAATGATTATTCCAACATTCTCTCATGCCTTTAGAACACTCCTTTGCTTATTTGTACCCTTCTAATCCCCTTTGTAAAGCATCTTCGATTCTTCTAAGGTTGAATCTTTTATCTTGAAAACCCTAATTTATAGGTACACACTTAGATTAGTCCTTGATCTCCTCACACCTCTCTCAAGCCCCTAGGGCTACGTGCACTTGTCATCTCCAACATCTCAACAAGGACTCCTTTGGCCAATTTGGTTCCAATCTTGCAAGTTCAATTGATTGGCATAGTTCCACTCATACCTTGGAAATTTAACCCTAAAACCTCAAGGGAGGTTCCATCACAGCTAGGGCAAAGGAGGTATAATCCCTTATGAGGGCACCAAGTCTACATATTCTGCATACTTCATTGATTTATCTTTACAAAAGTAGATCTAGTGTTTATTGGTTATATTGCATATATATCTTTGCATCGAAGATCGAGGCAATTCTTCTCTTGCAGGAAATTGGATCTAAGTGTGTAGGTCATTCCGAAGCATGGATCACTCTTAGAGGACTCTCACAAATCTCCACTTCAACCCAAGGAGATTCATCACCTACAACATCCAATTCCAGGTAATTTCTCTTCCTTCTCCTCTTTCTATTTTTAGCATTAGGGTTTCTAGCTCACTAAAGAAATTGTCGATTAATTAACCCTAGTTAGTTGGTCTAATTTCCACTGCTAACTTGCTGGTAAAACCTAATCCAATTATCCTAATCACCTACAACCCTAGGCTATCATTAATAAGATCTTAAGGTCCTAATTAATCTAATGGCTTACCCCCTTACTTTCATCCTCTTTTGCCTTACCCTCAGGTTTCTTGGTTTGGCCCTAAACCCAAGTGCCAACTCCACTCACCTCTCTTCCCCCTTTGGTAGTGTGTGTGTGTGCTTGGGTGGCCTTGAATACCTATCCTCACACTGTGTGATAGCACAAATCGTTCTTTTGCTACATTTCGGCGACTCCACTAGGGAATTCTCGTCAAACTTCCCTCTTCCAATCGAAGGCTCCCTCATCTCTTCTTTTTTTAGCCCCCACTCCCACCAAATGGGATATCGTGTCTTTCTTCTCCAAGATGGGGAAGGTCCTCTTCTCCCTCTCGCTTTTTTCCAAGCTACTCTCTGAGGTAGCCCCCACCCCGAGCCTCTATCTTTCCACAATGGAAGTCTTGACATGTTAGGCTATGTGGCTTCTCACGATATTTCCTCCTAGCATCATTGTTCATCACGCATTCACGGTGTTGAACCTAACTTACTCGAAGGTCTCACCCATTCTTGAGGTTATCGTCTGTGGCCTCGTAGCTCCCCTCTACCAGGGTGATCCCCATCCCCCTATAGAAGAAGTGGGGGGACAATCCCTTCATGTCTCAAATCAAGGAGAGAGTTCTCACTCTTCACCCAAGGACTTCTTCCTCTCAAGAGAGCCTATCTTGCTTCCCTCCAAGGTGGCAAGGGCCCTTCTAAAGACAAACAAGTTTCCCTTCCTCCCATTTCCCAAGTGGCCCCTCCACCCACAAACCAGATTCCAAGATATTCTTAGATGCCTCCCCCTATTACCTGCATGTCCTTGAATCCCTTGAGCATTAAACCTTCTACAACAATTACAATCACCTTAACACAAACTCCAACCCACATAAGCCAAGTATTGATACAACCAAATCAGTATCAACATCAAAACTCTTCGAATACTGGCCAAGGAAATCTCAACGTCCTTACAGATCCTTCAGTAGGGTCCATGCCCCAAACAAGTTCCCATAAAATAATTCCCCCAAAATAAGCCAAGTTTTCATGACAATCGTAACACAACCCGCTAACCAAGTACACATCCCAACTTTCTTCTAGCCACAAGGACAAGTGTACCCTCCAACAACTTCACAGCTTCCTAGACAAGTATTTTTCCCAACCATGACACCTCCTCAAACTTATTTCCCTCAACAATGTAGACAAGTATTCATGCCAACAGTATTGCAACCCCTGAATGTTACATTTTAGGGGGTCTAGAATCCAAGTATGAGTGTCAACAACAACCTTCCCTTCTTCAACTCAGGCCCCTATCCTCATCAAGTATGGGCAAAGGTGACAAGGCACCCCCTCCTAACAACAATGCAACCCCTTTTGGAGGATACTCTAGTCAAAACCTACTCGTTGGTGGTAGAAGAAGGCATATGCCAACAAGGCCTTCTTTTGGTTGAATATTTAAACAACTCTTCACCCCCCAGATCACACCAACATGATTCCTTCCAAATTTATCCAAACATAATGGGAGAAGATCCTTAGTAACATTGGGAGGCTTTTGCCACGGCTTGCTTTGAGTTCATGGAAAATAACAACATCTCAGTTAATCTTTTTCCACACTCCCTGATAAGCAACGCCCTTCACTGGTTTCATCGTCTCCCTAAAAGGTCAGTCTACGAGCTCCACCTATTAGCAAATTAGTTCATCCATCACTTTGACATGCCAAGACCAGATGGTATGTTCACCCTCATGGGCCTCAAGAAAGAAGACAAGGAAGCTTGCTCAACATTCATACATCAATGGTGTAAGGCTCTGCATAACGACCTATCAAAGATCCCTTAAAAATAATCTTTATGACATTCTCACACGGGCCATTAACCAAGAAAACAAAGCTAAAGTGTTTCTCGAAGACATTGAATCAACAAAACATGGCATCGACCTCCTCCTCCACATCAAGAATGCCTACATCAAAGCCGCTATGGAAGAAAGCAAACCCAAGCAACCTAAAACCCAAGCCTCCAACTGAAATACAACAAGCAACAGGGTGACAAAGGCAGCCCCGCCTAACTAAGACTCAAACCATCCTCCATACTGAAGGAAAGGAACAACCTAATCTATCCACCTCAACCATCGGTATGCGGTACAAGTACCACAAGCAAGACACACAACGTTGAAGATTGTTGAAAACTCAAACAAATGAATATAGAAAAAGGCCAATTTGACCCACCTCCTCAACCCAAAACCTCTATCTTAGAGGAAAATGCCAAGCTTGGGATACATAAGTACCCCCTACCAAACCATGACACTCCTTCCAAGCCTTAAAAGGACAAGAAGTTTTTGTTCGAGCCTACCTTGGATTCCATTGACAAAGACGAAGAAGAAGAGGTTTTGTCACCTTCCCCCAAGAAAAAGGGGATTATTCCCATAGATCCCTCCTCTAGCTAGCCCCCTAAGGTTGCAAAGAGAGTCCTTGTGATCCAAAAGGTTCTAGGTGAACCCAAGGCCAACCCTTATCGAATCGGAATCGTCGATGTTTCTCGCCCCTAGAGATTGCACCCTCTTTTTTATTCCTTTCCCAACCTTATCAACCTTGATACCATCCTTTTGGTTCATTAAGTGGGGCTCCCTCTAGACCAACCTATGGCAAAGCCGCCCCTTAGCCTCATTGATGCCAAAGGTACTCTACCTTCTCATTGAATAGGGATCGTCTCTCACAGCCAACAAAGAACCTTTGATCCTCCCGTTCTTTCCCCTCCACCAATCATCCGAAGCCAAACTTCCTCAACATACTTTTCCTCCCTTATCTATAGCCTCTCCTCTCACACCTTCCAAATCTCTTTCATGGATATCATAAGAGAATTCTCTGACCAAAGGGCCCACATGATTAAGGCCCTATTCATGTTCATTCTCGTGCTTGCCCAAGCTTGGGCCCCTTCCCTTTCATTTTACCTTTCTAGCATCCCCTTTACCACAAAGCAGAAGACCAATGCAATCAACCCATCCTTTATTGAGATCCATAGGTCCAAGAAAAAAACCCTCGGAGTTGTTGAAATACCCTTGCCCCTTGGCCCCAAGATAGTGAACACCCATTTCTTAATACTCTCGGGAGACTTGGAGTACAAAATCCTCCTTGGATCACCTTCCTGGAGTCTCTCTCACCCTAGCCTAGATATGGGACTTCACTGGGATGTCTAGTGCTTGGACACGTTACTTAGGTCCATGTTCCCCTTGGTCTACTATCCTTGGTAGCTAGTTTGACTCATTTTGACCCATTTGGGGCATTCCCTAACTTCACGAGTTTAGTCGAGGGAGTAAACTACCCAAACTATGACCATGGTTAATTAGGATGCCTTAAATCAAGTCCATAGCCACCCAAACCCATTTGGGATATCTTATTACAGAGTCAACTTCAGTTAAACCCCTTGAACATTCTTAATCTTTGGGCACTAACCATACTGTAGATTCCTTTATGGTATTGCACTGTCTATCCACGAGTTGCATAACAAAGGGTCATTTTGGGCCTAAAAACCCGCGATACCCTTATAACCATACCCATGACACAGTGAAAAGGCATGGTATGACAGTTCCATATGACTTGAGTAGCCCAACAACTTATCTAACATTCTCTCACCCCTTGAGATCGCTCCTTTGCCTATTTATACCCTTTTACTCCCCTTTGTAAAGCCTATTGGACTCTTCTAAGGTTGAATCTTTTGTCTTTGAATATTTGTTTTCTCCTTCCACCTCTCTCAAGCCCCTAGGGCTACTTGCACCTATCATCTCTAGCACCTCAACAGGGACTCCTTTAGCAAACTTGGTTCCAATCTTGCAAGTTTGATTGATTCATCCTAGGCATCTTCATTGGTATTCCACTCATACCTTGCACGTTTCAACCCTAAAACATCAAGGGAGGTTCTATCACAGCTAGGGCAAGTGAGGTATCATCCCCTCTAAGGGCACCAAGGCTACCTATTATGCATTCTTCATTGATTTATATTTACAATAGTACATCTAGTGTTTATTGGTTATATTGCATATATATCTTTGTAGTGGAGATCAGAGCCAATCTTCTCTAGCAAGAATTTAGAGTAGTGTGCAAATCATTCTGGAACGTGGATCACCCTTGGAGGACTGTCACAACTGTCCACTTCAACCCAAGGGTCTTCATCATCTATCGCAGTGAATTCAAGGTAAGTTCTCTTCCTTCTCCTCTTTCTATTTTCAGAATTAGGGTTCCTAGTTCACTAAAAGAATCGTCAATGAATTCCCCTAGTTAATTAGTCAAATTTCCTTTGTTAATTTGTTGAACATATCTGAAACCTAATCCAATTACCCTAATTACCTACATCCTTAGGCTATCAATAATAAGATCTTAAGGTCCTAATTAATCTAATGGTTTGACCCCTTACTTTCATCCTCTTTTGCCTTACCCTAGGGTTTCTTGGTTTTGCACTAACCAAGTGGCAACTTCACTCTCTTCTATTACCCATTTACTAATGTGTGTGCAAGGGTGGCCTTCCATCCCTGCCCTCACGCTGTGTGGTAGCACAAATCTGTTTGTTTGCTACAAGAAAGAACTCTGAGAAGCTCATAGAAGGGTGCAAAGCAGAGTTGGCACGAGAGTTTTAGATGAAGGGCATTGGACTGATTGCACTATTTCTTGGGTCTAGAGGTGTGGTAGAGTCCAAGAGAGGTGTTCCTTGAACAGGGTAAGTATGCAGCTGTGATTCTGAAGAAATTTCAAATGATAGACTGTAAACCCTTAGCTACTCCCATCGCACCAAATCTGAAGTTAAATGCTTATTTGGATTCAGATTTGGCAGATCTTTCAAAGCTGTGATTCTGAAGAGATTTGCAGCTGTGATTCTGAAGAGATTTCAAATGATAGACTGTAAACCCTTAGCTACTCCCATCGCACCAAATCTGAAGTTAAATGCTTATTTGGATTCAGATTTGGTAGATCTTTCAAAGCTGTGATTCTGAAGAGATTTCAAATGATAGACTGTAAACCCTTAGCTACTCCCATCGCACCAAATCTGAAGGTAAATGCTTATTTGGATTCAGATTTGGTAGATCTTTCAAAGTATAGACAGCCGATTGGATCTTTGATGTATACAGTTAATACCAGACCTGATAAATGTTTTGAAGTGAACACTTAGAGCCAGTATTATGGTTACTGTCTCATTGCAAAACATGTGCCCCATTACTTGAAGGGCACAATTCATCATTGCAAAACATGTGCTCCATTACTTGAAGGGCACAATTCATCATGGTCTGAGGTATATGCAATTCATCATGGTGAGTTGATGCTGTATGGGATTGTTATTTCTGACTGAGCAAAGGATGCTGATGACAGGAAGAGTACTTCAGTTTGTTGCTTCAGTTTGGGTTCAAGAGTGATATCTTGATTCAATAGGACACAGGCTTCGCAAAATGATAGCAGAGATAACAAGTGAGATGTCGGAGCTTACTGCGATATACTGTGACAATAAGAGTTGTATCGTTCTCTAAGAATCCAGTATTCCATGACTGTTCCAAGCACATTGACATCAGGAATCACTTTCTCCAGGATAGGGTTCAGAAGGAAGCAGCGGCTCCAGAGTGTGTTCAGACAAATCAGCAGGTTGCAGATATCTTGACTAAGCTCTTGCTGCAGATATCTTGACTAAGCTAAGGGAGAGACTGGGGTTGGTGAAGAACACTTTCCTCGCTAAGAGGGAGGGTTAGAATTTTACGTTTTTAGCTCGGATAATATTCTCCAACATTAGGTGGATTGGTCTTGATTCCTGCGCGCATCAGCAGATAGAGAACAGTAGGTAGGAGGGAATAAACCTTTTAACATCGCCCCCAGTCTGCCTAGACCCTAAACCTCTCTATATGAAAGTAAACCTCTCTATATGAAAGTAACTCGAAAAGAAATATAGCTCTGAAAGTCTGATAATTCTTAACCTTTTTCATTGATTTAGATCATGTAATAAGAGCATCAGAGATTTAGATTTTCTTACAAAGAAATGCCCGACGATAGCCCAGCTGCAGTGAAAAACGCCGCTGTCCAGTCGAATTGGAATATTACATGGAATCATTAAAAAACAATATGAGCAAAACGTCACGCTCCATAGAATGAAAACACAACCTTTTATGAATGGATATGAATCCTCGAATCAAACCGGAGGTTTGTTTTTAATAATTTATCAAAAACATATGTATCCCATGTTCAAAATATGGCGGGATACAAACCGGGTGTGTATAGTGTAGTGTATCTAAACGTTTTAACTTTTGGAAGATTTTAGATAACTTTTTCGTTTGATTTTGTCCAGAATTATATGATTCATGAAAAAAAAAACCTGAAGGGTCCTCATTTTTAGGAACTAAAACCAAAATATATATATATATATTTATATATAATATTCAAAATATAGTAGGATACAAACCTAAATATATATATATATATTTATATATAATATTCAAAATATAGTACGATACAAACCTGGTGTATAGAATCTTTATATATTAAGAAAATGTTCCAATCTTTACTTTGTTTTATATATAGATATCATGGTTGAATACAAATTAGGTGAGAGCTTTTATGTTTTAAGAAGGTGTTCCAATTCTTGGGTATTTTTACTTTGTTACATATTTTTGTGTTTAAAATGGCTGAATACAAACACCTTGTATAAAGCCTTTTTGTATTAAGAAGGTGTTTCAATCCTTTGGTATTTTTACCTTGTTACATATCTTTGTGTTTAAAATGGCTGAATACAAACACCTTGTATAAAGCTTGTATGTTAAGAAAGTGTTCCAATTTAATATGGTTAGTTACAAATCCGGTGTGTAGAGTATATATATCATGTTCAAAATATAGTTGGTTATAAATCTGGTGTGTAAAGCTTTTATGTGGTGTTCCAATCTTTTGGTATTTTATATCCTTATGTGTGTTAAGAAAGTGTTTTATATATATATATAATAAGAAATGTGTAGAGTATATATATCATGTTCAAAATATAGTTGGTTATAAATCTGGTGTGTAAAGCTTTTATGTGGTGTT
>CBVK0101843839.1:0-18856 GCA_900067695.1 Picea abies
TTACTTTTATCATTGTATACATTTAATCATTATAGGGTTTTATATTCTAATTTGTTTATTTTGTGAATAAGTCTTTAGAGAACTATCGAATATCAAGGATATAACACTTACACGAAAGCATTTCCCAGACCCAATTACTCCATATACACATTATATCCTTTCACAATGCCAACCTTATCAAATATGTTAAAGAGAGACTATCATTGAGGGTGAAGAACATATCCATACAACATATTATTTATTGATGGGATCATGGGTGTAAGGCCTTTTGGGTTGGGCCTAACAAATGGTTTATCCCATTGGAGATGATATTTCTTTATTATGAGTTTATCCAAGAGGGGGAAGGATGCTCCTAGGTTCCCTTATTTTTCTCATGTTGTATGTGTGCAATCAAGGATGCTCCTAGGTTCCCTTATTTTTCTCATGTTGTATGTGTGCAATCACAGGTGTATTGTGTTCCTACTTATTCTAGTCATATAATTATAAGGATGCTCCTAGGTTCCCTTATTTTTCTCATGTTGTATGTGTGCAATCACAGGTGTATTGTGTTCCTATTTATTCTAGTCATATAATTATTGCAACACGGAAACATATGATTGTTTAGGGATAGTTAGCAACATTTAGTTTTGGTATCAAGATGTCAAAGTGGTCAATGTTATCCTCACTTTATTGAGCATTCACATTACTGATCCAAATCATGTTAACTATATACTATTGGATTATGTTGATCAAATCATAGAGCAACATACCCTATGTTGAGCACTCATATTACTTACGAGGATCACATTAACTATAAACTATTGGATTATGTCGTCACATCAAAGGGAAACACACCCTCTACAAGTGGATTGAGATATTTTTTAGATGTTTCTGTCATTCGTTAATCCTTGCACATTTTTCTCAAGAGTTAGTGATAGGGAAGGATTTCCTTATGTCTATGATTTGTGTTACTTATTTTTTTGAGGTTCCCAACACTTGCCCTGAATTTTTAGTCCACTCCCTCCCTTGTCATCCACGACTACTCATATGTGGGGATGGAGTTTGTTGATGCCCATAGCAAGCCAATCAATACAACCATGCATCAATGTCTCCTCAAATGTCATTGATATGCTCATTTTGTTTGAGTGTGAATTGAATATGGTACACCATCTTTACAAGGGCATGGATTGGCATGTAGATGATAAAGGTAAATATAATTATAATGATAATTAGGACAACCTAATATAGACATTATTATATTTTCATATATGTATTTATTAAAAAAAAATTCTTTATATATTTTTAATTAATTTTATAGTTGTTTAATTTGCAAATATTGGCCTAGTGGGTGATGCATAGGCACCCCCACTCTAGCTTGACTAGCTAGAGGATATTCTCATTGTTGATGGTAGAGCACATGGGAAGGCTCGGTTGACCACTTCTCTCGGATATCAACATTATCTTGATAATTTCCTTTCTTACATACTCTCATGTTTTGATATGCATCCAACACTATTGATGTCGAGGATAAGTATGAACATGCAAAGATCCTCTCCCACCTCCCATGGGATATGACCCAATTATTATGGAATATGCTCGAGGTGAATGAATTTGTAGAGGCCACTCAATGTTACTAAAGAGATTTAGGAGAGGAGATGAGAGACCAACCATAGGGAGAGGAGTCATTAACAAGCTCTTGAGGGCCAGAAGAGTGGTGGCAGTGATGATGTGAGTGGTAGTGGTGGTGATATCGACGCTAGTCCTAATGTTAGTCCTAGCAACTCTTGACATTGATCGAGACATATTTCATTTTTGTATATTTGAACTTTTATATATGCACTTGACTTATCGTTTCATTGCATATACTATGTCGGCCATTTTTTACGTATGGTTCAATAATGCTTGTTTCACATGTGTAGTTATTATCACATATATTGTTCTACAACGTATATTTAATATTTCACATATTTGATTATTTGGTAGAGTCATGCTTAACATTTGTTATTTACAAGAATGATAGAATAAATAAATTAATAGTTAAAGTAATTAAACTAAAAAAACTAACTTTCATTGGTTAATTGGTCATATTAATCAATTAACATAAATATATATATTTTAATTAGTAAGAGGTATCTTTTATATTAATATGTATAAATACATGAGTATAGAAAGAGCTAGAGAATAAAGCTTGATAATGCTCAAAATTATATCTCATGTGACTATAAGGATGATAAATGTACTAAAATTAAACTAGTTAGTCATACATAATGTCAAATACTATCTACGTGGAACTAGAAAGCATCCACAAATTTTAGAGTAGGCTATGCACAAACCTTAACTATGCACATAGGTTATCGACATAAGCATCATAGTCTTATCATAACATATTATTTGAGTAAACTGAAGTTAAGGGATAAACATATGTGTTTTCTTACTACAGTGTTGCATGGTCTCCATCCTTGTCAAGTGTTGTTGTAGACATTTCTCTAGTGCCCCCCTACCTCTAAGTGAGGAGGGTTACAACTTTTGAAAGTTTTCTATTTTTGTTGGAGAGGTTCTTGGAGAGAGGGGCAAGGCTCATCTCCAGGTTGGATAACGAGTTAGTGACTAGGTTTTTTAATTTCTTCAGAGCATAAAATTTGGAGGTCATAAAGGACCTCAAATGCCACATCATGTCCATAGTGCTCTAAAAGTGGTGCACCTATCCCTTTTGTGCATGGGGTCATTGAGCTCCTTCTACCGCACTTCCTCCTTCAATTGGATAACTTATTTATATGTCTCTTCCAATTGATTCCTTTTGAAAGTCACATGAAGCTTCTTGTTTCTTATTTGATAAGAGGGGAGGGTAATCCCCTTATCAAAGTCTACCTCCACCGAACCATCTATATCCTCCTGGACAAAACTAGGGTGTTGTATTTTCCACAAACACTTTATAGGTCACATGTACACAAGGCCCTTGGTACCGCAACCTTAGACATTGTTGGTCACATCCTTAAATGTCATATCTCCATTGCAAATCATGGTATCCTTGATAGCTTCCTTGATCCATGACTATAGTGCACTCTCGATTTCCTTGTTAGTCATGTTGAGAAATACAAAATGAGAGGACCCTAGTGTATAGGGGGGATAACAATATCCTCCTCTTGAAGAGCACATAGCGTGTGCCCTACACTATTACAAACCATGTCACCCATGAATCTCACCATCTCCAGTTGACATCATATCCAGAGGATCAATTCTATTGTCTACGAGCAAGGTGGTGGATAGATCCAACTTAGAAATTTGCATGCAATCCTTTAGTAGCCCATTATCTGTTGTGATGGGGAAAAATGACTACATGTCACCATTGATGAGATTTATGACTTCGTTGGCTATTTTATCTTCCAATTTGTTCACCTCTCGAAGAACATGACTAGGGGTTCGCACATGTAGGTATTTGATCATGCAATTGATGTTTAAGCACCTACAATTCTACTAGGTTGTTTTTGTCAATACATGTAAACTTAGAGTAGAAAATCTTGATTTTCCCTATTGAGTCTTTGAAAGCTCCACCAATACCTATAGGTCCAATTTTTCCCTTTGATGCACCATTGAAATTCATCTTAGTTAGGCTAGTTGGATATTGGTATGGCTTGGTGATTTCTAGTCCTAGCTCTTCCATTACAACTTTAGGCATGACATTATGAGAGGCACCCGATTCCATCAAGCAATTATGCAAGATTTTGTCATGGACATTCAAGGATACGTAAAATGGTGGAGAAGCATTGGACCCATCTTCAATTTGTGGGCCCACAATAATGGAAGGGTTTTCATCCTGCAAACTGATTACATCAAATGTCATAGCAGAAACATGTGGCTTCAAAACCTTCATATTAGAGTTCTCGAATGGCTCTTTTTTCATCATTTTGTTAAAGGTAGATGGATCTTTATTTTTCTCAACTCATGCTCTATGTTGAAAGATATTGGCTATATGTTTGTTTCTTTTACTTCTAGGGAAGCATGCTTAGATGACAGAGGTTGATAAGTTTTGTTTGATGTACCCTTGCTTGGGCCTTGTTTGGGAGGAAGGTCTGAATTTTTGTTCTGAACATGGGAATTTGTTTTGGGCCCCCTTGGTCTAGGCCTCAAATAATACTTCTTTTGGGGCTAACTTTGAAAGATTTCCTCTTCCTTCACATCATCATCAAACTGGATTGACAATTGCGATATCTCATAGTTCTGTTGTGTTAGGTGACTAGGATAAAGATCAATCTCATTAAACAATACAACAAAATCATCTACAACATCACTCTCTACATCCATTTCTTCAATCTCATTGTTCTGGAAAGGAGGTACAACTCTTTGATCCTCAACATTTCTCCTCTCTCTCTGCATGATTTGAGGATCATTATTCAACCTTCTAAATTGATTTGTGTTTATGTTTCCAACATCCTAATATGGCCTATTTGGCTACTTGGTTTCCCATTTCAGCTTAGCTATCTCTGAATTTAGGGATTTCAAGGTTCTGGTCATCTCCTCTAGATTTGGGTCAGATTCTGCTTGTTTGGAAGAAGAAGGCAAATCTTCCCTTTGCTTATTTTTATCCATATATGATTTGTTCTTTAATTTTTTCTGATGCCAGGATGTTAGAATCAACTTCAATAGCTGCCTCTTGCATGGACAACAAAGTGGTGGACCTTCTCTCCCTCAATGGAAGAGAGAATTCGACATCAAAGGCATTTGCAAATGTGATCTTGGCTAAGGCTTCAGTTGGATTAATCTCATCATGAATCTTGTTATATATTTTGTTGAACCTCTTGGTGAAATTTGATACAGACTCCCCACTCTTCCATCTTAAAGCCCCAAACTCAGTTATGTAATAAAAATAGTCCCTCCTATCCCCTAATTGTTTTAGAAATTCCTCATCCAATGCCTCAATACTTGTAATAGAAATTGGGGTTAGGCCATAGAACCACTTCCTTACCTCTCCATCCAGACTTTGCACAAACAACCTCATCCATACATCTGCATGTTCAATGTTAAAGTTGTCTCCTTAATTGTCTCTCTGAATCAGGGTTGGTTGTGTCACCATTAAGATCAAGGTTGAATTTGGGAGTTTTAGTGGGATCAAGACTTGATTTCATGGATCCTTTCCTGGGAGCCAAAATTCCTTAATAGGTTTCCATTCAGTGGAGTTGCATGGTGAAAGATGCCAGTCACCTTTGTGCCTGATCTTTGTTCACCATCAAAGATCAGATCAGATCGTTGTCATTCTCCCAGGGAAAGATACTTCGTTACTCTGTTTCTCAGTAATGGCACCAGAATATGTTGGTCCTAAAGTTTGCCCCTGACTGCTAAAGGGCAGAGCTAGGCCACCTCAAGTTTTGGAATGGTTTGTTTTTTGATAAGTTAGGTTTGTTGGTTAGCTAATGGGTAGGGTTTCAAGGGTAGAAACATGGTTGGACTGGACAATCAATATGATTGCAGGTTCCTCTTAGTTAATGGTATGCATTTTGATGAACATGTAAGGATATGAAAAGATAAAAAAAAGGAAACACAACAAGAAAATACAGTGAGTTACCTGCTGTGTGAAATTTTAGACTTAAAATAATATTTCAAGACCGAAAACACATATCCAGATACAAATAATCCAACATGTTGCAATATAATTGACCCCTTTACTAAAGAAAAAGTTGATTAACAGGTTGCATAACAACAAAAGATTAATTAAAACAATAGTTGAAAGGAAAAAGGAAATGCACATTGCACATATTCCAAATTTGCATCCAAGATAAGATTAAGAACACATAAAGACTTGAGAAAAAGAACACAATCTGTCATCAAGATGTATATTTACCAAGTGGGGAGATTTACAATCATAAGTTTCAGGCCCAACCAAATTCTGATGCTTGAATCTTTCACTAAAAAATGAACCCTTCTTCACTACAAAATTTGTTTGTTTATCATTGTTTCAGAGGGTTTTGACCATCTTGAAAACAAGAGTTCAACTATGCATAACAACTTGAAAACATCTCTTTGACTCGAGTGTATTCAATTGGGAATATAGTCATGGCATACTTTAAACTTAACCTAAACAAAAAAATGTGGTTCATATCAAACAAAAATGAACACTTATTATAATTAACAGTGTTGTCTTGAAATTAGAAAAGCTAGACTTCTAAAAGTGAAAAATATAACTATTGTTTATACTGGAGTAAAACAATTCTTAACAAAAACTCAGACAATTGTGATTGGAAAGAACTGTGCATGAATACCCACGTGCACTCCAACTGGAGACTAAACTGGGAGATAGATTGATTAGCTAGCATTAGCCTCAGACCCTTTTTCTTTGACATCAACAATCTTCTTCAGATTATCTCCTTCAAAAAAAGCAAGTTTTTTTATGCTTCATTTGTAGTTTCTGGTACTTCTTTTGTAACTTAGAATGTTGCTTTTCCAGATCTTGATTCTGCTGTTGTAAAGTATGAATTTGTTGTTTCAATATTTGCACCTGGTGGCTGTCATTTACACCTTCATCAGCTTCCACCTTTGGCTTGATTAAAATCTGCTTCTTACCTCTATCCTTTAGCCCCTGGTCTTAATCTATGGCATATTTATTGTGATCAATTGACAACTTGGTTTTTCTGGACCTCATCTCATACTTGTGTATTACCTTAGAACCTCTGCCATGTGTTTCTTTCATAGACCCCTACATTTCTAATATATCGGCTTTGATATTTGGTTTGGTGTCATTTGAAAGTTGCTTCAAGGGTAACTTTGTGTTTGGGGAAATTCCATCGAAGTCCTGCTCGATATATGGGCCAAGGTCCCCTGCATTTTGTTGTAAACTTGAATCTATAGGGTATTTTGTTTTGACAATTGCAAATTGTACCCCTGAAGTTTCACCCTTACTAGATTTCATCTTTTTTTTATCCCCAGTTATTTTCTTCATTGTATGGACTGCCATCTCTTCCATGTTAGCAAATCCATAGCTATTCTCATCTTCAATTATAATTGGTTGGGGGTCTTTCAAGGATGGGTTAAAAAGTGCCTTAGAATTCAATCTTAACTGATTAGTAATCCTGGTTTTTCTGTTGGGCTTATTGAGCATTCTAGGGCCTTGGTTCCCTTTCCTCTTTCTGTTTTGCTTGGATTTAGGGGACTCCTTGATCAAGGTTTCCATAGGCACAAATTCTTCATTAACAATTCAAGACTGTGTTGTTTAGTTTTTTGTCCCCTCATTTTTTCCTTGGGAATTTTACCCTGTTGTATGGTGGGAGTCACAAGCTCATCTTTATATTGGTTGTGTCACAATGTGCGCCGTGGGGCATTCCGTGCCTCTTGATTCTTTCCAAAAACTTTTCTACCTTCATTTCCTCTTCATTTTGCAGTGGATGATCTCAGTTGCATTCGAGGGGTTTCCACCTTTACTGGGGTGGTTGATTTGTTTCTTCTAGATTGGGTACCCTTCTTTTTGGAGGTAGTTTTCTTACTTGTTGTTTGTTGGGTAGCCTTTGATGAGCCACCAGGTTCAGGGGAAACCCTCCCTTCTGGATTATCTTCGTCCTTTGCTTCTTCAGACTATGGATTAGGTTGTTGTTCCTATTCTTGTAAACTTACAAACTGTAAAAAGTAGTCCTAGGGCATCTCAATTTCACCCAAAACAAAGAGGACCAGAATTTTTATCAAACCCTGGTGATATAAGCTCATGTGGGCAGACTCGAGGTGGCTCTGAACCCTTTTGGCCATTTTAGTTAAACTCTTGAGTAAATAAAAAGGCAGGTTTAATTCCTTATCCCTGCTCAGGTGCATGAGAAAGCGAAGGTGGTAACAATGCACAATTGAAAATTGACCCTCACTTGTGATGTATCTTTGGAATGTTGTGAGGTACCCTTCCATTCCTCATTTATCCATGTGATGGGAATACCTTGGCTCTAGTTAGGGTTTTGGTGCTCTGACACCAAGAATTTATTGCAAAGTTCTGGTGGTAGATTACCTTTCTTAAATCATCTTTCCCCGTAGACTGGGAGAGCACAGGCTACCCTGATGAAATGCTTTGTAATGTAGATACGAGTGTCCCCGAGTTGGGTCTGGAAACCGTCAAAAGTTTGTGCAAATAACAGGGCCACACTAGTGTGGTGTCCCTCAAAGGCACAGATAAAGTCGTACCATTCTTCCTTGACAAATACATCCCTAATTTCCATAACAACTTTGAACAACTCGAGCCCCTATGGCTCTATTTTGTTCAGCTGCCAACAGTCTTGGGGATACACCATTTCGTGTTGACCACCTCTGTTGCAAGAAATGAGTTGAACGTGAATGTTAATCTAATATAATTCAACACTCGTAGTTATAATTACCCGTAAACCTGTGATGATGAGAAATTGAGGTGCAACTTGCATGATCTTAACACGAACTATGCAATGATGAGCTCTAGAGGTAACCTTTCGTGAACTTGAGTGCCCATGAGCACACATATGCACGCAAGTGAAAACACAACATTTTTCAAACATTTAAAAACAAATTCTAAATGTTTAAAATAATAAAACAACGCGCTTTCCTACAGTTTGCAGGAACATGCATGTTCTTGCAATCAATGCTTTTCTGCATCAAAAAGGCTTGGTCAACCTGCTATAAGCCCTCTAGTGATAAATTCAAGATGATGTGTGTTATTAACTCAAATTAGAACATTCATTAACCCTCTAAGAAAGAAAGAAAATTATGCAAAGTCAATAGAAGGATGAGAACAACTCAAACTGACTCATTATACCATGGAAAAGAAACTGAACAAAAAATCAGGTTTACAGATGTATAGCCTAATGGAGGGAAAGAGGAGAGGTGCAGACCTAGGTTTTAACAGAGGTTATGGCTCTTCACTTGTCCATACATGGTTACGCGAGAAGGTTTTTGAAGGAGTTGATCTCTTTCATTATCTCCCTTTGGTTACACAACTCGGTCCCATTTGTTTCCACGAGGCTCATGATTCTGTTGTCATTTATGCGACCTAAGGTGGATTTATTAAAGAATTATGTGCCCCCCCTCCCTTAGCTAATGTATGTGATATTTATACCTCTAGTGCATATCTTCATGGCTAGCCTCCATATCTAAAGGTGGATTTATTAAAGAATTATGTGCCCCCCCTCCCTTAGCTAATGTATGTGATATTTATACCTCTAGTGCATATCTTCATGGCTAGCCTCCATATCTAACTAGTCACTAGGGCCCCTTTCATTGTTTTTGAGAAATTTAGTCATACATTTGGCTATTATTTCCTCCTAGGTTCTTACCATGAGGTTTTCCAAATCTTTCTTTCTAGTGAACATGTTTCTAAACCTGTTTATATTCCATTGTTTGAGTTTTCCTTTTAGGAATTTTAGCTTTTGTTGGAAGACATATACAAGTGACTATCAATATGTCTGCTTGGTCAAACTACGCCTTTATTAGGCCTCTAGAGCTAGGTTCTATGAACCACATTTTTTGTAGTGGAAGGTAGTCTTTTTATTCATTAGAAGGGATTTCCAATGAAGTAGTATTGGCTAGTGGTTTAAGCATGCTCTTGGTAGTGTGAGTGATTCCCATTTAATCCTTTCTACCATGAAGGTATTTGAGAGAATAAACATGTCTAACCTTTCCACCAAATGGTGCACCCCTCCTCATTTGTTATGCCATGTGTAATTACCATTAATAGGGATTGTATTTATCAATTGGAGTTAGTCTATCCTTTCTTCAAATATGTTACTATTATCATCTAACCTTTAGATTCCTCCTTTCTTTTCCACAAGACTAGTGATCAGAATGAAATCCCCACCAATGATTTAAAGGTTATTAATATTTCTTGGAAAATCCATAGTGGTCATTTTGAATAGTCAACATTTCAGATCTCCACTCCCACCAGAGAAATCTTAAACCCTGGTTTGGAGGTTGTTGGAAGTTTTGGGTGGAATACCATTTGGACTATTTAAAGAATCATATTTATTTGAGAGGTTGATAGGGCCATATAAATTGGTTAAGGTTTCAAAATATTTAGAGCTAAGTACTATGAAACTGGTTGAAAGCCACCATATATTGGCTAAGAATATAGTGAGTTGTAAATCCATGGATACTTAGCCCCATGTCCATGTTGTTCCACTGGATTTTGGGTGCTATTATTTGGAATTATTGCTTTGTGCACATTGTTCCTTGCATACGAAATATGTTAACTTTTCCTTTTGTACGATTTCCTTCATTTATTTTTGTTACCTTCAAGAGTTGTGGCCTCTAATATTATAGTTAATGATTTGCATATCAAACTTAGTCGAGGGGTGGGAGTTATCTCTGCTTGAGGTATACAAATTATCCCGAGTTTATTAGAAAATCACCTACTTCTTGCATCTTTTCCTTGATTTTTTGTCTCCCTCTTATTTTATCCAAGTCTTGCTTGTATTGTTTCATTGGGTTGGTTTTTGTTCCCAAGTTTCTTGCAAGGGTACCCACTAATTAGCAAATAATACCCTTTTGTCTCATTTTTATTGTGGATTGCTATAATGTGCATAATGCTTCTTTGGAGAGGGAGTTTATGCATTCTTTCTCACATTGAGATGCTAGAAGAGCTAGGTCTATATCCTCCATATCAAGGTCTACATATTCATCTCTTTCTTCTCATAGGTCTTCTTTGTTATCCTTCTCCATGTTCACATAGTCCTTTTTTCTCTACTATCTTTTGAGGGAAGGGATTCTACAATGTTTTAATCTTGATCCATATTGGCCTCTTCCATGCTCCCATGGAGTTTTTTGCATTCATATTTTTTCCTTTTTGACCCCTTGGCTCGTGGTAGCTCCTCCTTTCCTATTTAGTTAGTTTGGACAATGGTCTACTTTGGGTTTGAGCAACTGTGATATTAGGTATTTTGTCTTGTTCTTAATCTAGGATCTTGAATATTTTTCTTAGGGATGATTGGCTTTAGATTCAACTTCCTTTTGCCTTGAAATATTATGAATCCCTCTTGATATTTCCCTTTATGCTTTGTCTCCTTGTGTATCTCCTAGTTTTATGTGTAATCTATGAGCATGTGGCCATGTTTATGAAATTTTCTCAACCTGAAGGGATTGTGCTCATAATCAAGAGTTTGGATCCACTCATTATATTTGAAGGTGATTGCTATGGAGGCTAGGAGAGCTTTTGATTCATTTATGTAGACATAATCCAAGCATAGGAGGTATTCTTACCCAGTTTGGTTACCTCGAAGGATTTGACATAAGTGCCCAAGTTGTTTCCAATGCATGACAATGTTTCATCATCCCAAAATTCCAATACCAAAGAATACATTCTTATCTAGACAAGGACTTTGGGAAAATATTCTTTGTTAGGGCCTAGTATTGCATGTACATTTCTACAGAGTTGAAGATGTAGGGCCCATTTTCAAAGATTTGGTTTGTATCCTCTGTACCGAAGAAGACTGTAGTGAAGAAGCTCTTATCTCCTAGCTTGAGGTCAATTGTACCTTTTAGATTCTAGTGTGCCATGACCCACCAACTCATGCATTGTTTTAAAGGGTCACATTCCTAGAAATTTGTAAGTAATCACATGATCGATCATGTATTGTATGTTGCCTCCCACACAGTTTGAGGTGATTGTGTAACTTGAATTGCTTAGTAGCTTATCAAGGAAATTGTCCACATCTTCCTTAAAATCTAGACCCTTCTAGCAAATAATGTTAGGCTCATGTTTATTTTGAGTTCCTACAAAAGTAATAGCCATGTTGTCTATGCTCAACACCTTTAAGGTCACCTCCATGTGGGCTTATTTACCCTTGTTTAGGGCTTCCTTATACTTCAGGTGAGGGGTTGTAGTCCCCTCATTAAAATGACAATCGAGCTTCCCATCATGATGGGGGCAACATGGAAGAATTTCCTTGGGGTTTGAAGGTGCTCCATAAACCCTAATCACTTGAGCCAATTAATTACAACTTAATTAATTGTCATTAAATTAGTTAATTGGTTATTTAAAGTATTTAATTATTAATTAATGATTTCAAGTAATCAAATTTGAAATCTTTAAATCAATTTATAATAATTAAATTTGAGAATTAAAGTTAGATTCCAGTGATTACTTTAATTGAATTCATCGATTTAGATAACTTCCTGGAATTCTCATTCATCATTTTTTGGGTTACTTTTTAAAATCAAGTAACAATTTTTTCTAAAATGTAATTTGTACATTAAAACTTAAACTGTTAGAATTTGTATTTATGAGTTTTATATTTGTTTATATTGTTTGGAATGTTCCATGAGCAGTTGTAAGTGTATATTTGTAAGTTCAGTTTTATTTTCACATTGTAATATATAAAAAAGGAAGCAATATTAAACTCAAACTCCAAATACACACATGCTTTGACTCTGTCCATTTTGTTCTATCCACTACGTTGTTCAATGGGGTTATCGTGATTAATTTATTTAAAATACTATGTGCCACTAAAATAGATAATCATATAGAATCAACCCATTTTGCACGATAATCAATATTGTTTCTCTAAAATCTCCTTATGTTGTGAAAACCAAAAGTGTCATAGTAACTACTATGCAAGCAACTTCAATTGTAATGATGAATTCTAATGAATGTTCAACATTTACTATATAATCATTATCTTATGTGTTTTGTAGCTAAACTAAAAATTGATGTAGCTAAACTAAAAATTGATAACATTGACAGAAACTAAAAATTTGAAACTTACTTGGATGAGCTCCAAGATAAAATGTATATCCTTACTATATAATTAGGCAGACATTGTTCCATTGCATGGCACAAATCTTCAATAATAGGGTTTTCTTTCTCCCCAATATGAACTTATCTTCCCTAATATATTTAATGGGTTTCATTGGGTTGCCATACATACTCCCAAACAAAGTGAACTTCGATTTCGACACAATGAACTCCAACTCCAACACAAAGGACTTAAACAACCAAACAAATTCCATAGGTATATTGCAACAAGGAATTTCACCTAAATGAAACTCTTGATCACTAAGCTATCAAAACATGGTAGAGATGAATGAATACTCGAAACTAAAGGAAATGATTACTTCAAGTTAAATCATGTAATTAATACACATTGGAAGGTGAAATACAATTTTTGTATGTAAAACGATATCGAGTGGAAGGGAAAATGGAATATGTACATCGATATGGATGGCGTAGGATATGTGTATGACACATGCAATAACTAAATTACCATATGGAATGATTATATAGGTTGTTTATTGGTGGTTGCTCTAATCAATTGATGAAAATGAATTTTAATTTGCAATTGCTTATCTTAACTTACAATTACTTATCGGTGTATCATTTCATTTTGGGGTCACTGATATGCTACCCCATTTATGGCACGTGAGTGTGATAATAAAAGTATGCACCACCATTGATGTATGAAGAGTTTTTTTTAAGTTAAAAAAGTCCACACATTTTGGTTTGAAGAGGATTTTGTATTATTATGATCAAGTTAATGCACATCAATGCTTTATTTCATAGTTTGTGGTGATAGTGAAATATGACATGTCAATGCATTCAATTTATAATCATGGCCTTGGTTTTATATTGAAGAACCAACACATGAAATGAACACTAAAGCATTTGTTTGAATAACTTTTTTTTCCCTTTTTTATGTTGAGACACTAGTGCTCCAACTAAATACTAATGCAACTCACAAAAAAATGGATGATAATGCCTCTATATAGTAGAGGAACCAAAATGGGAATAAATATGAATATGAGATTTTATTTTTACTTTTACGCACTACAACTTATTAGTTTTTTTTTCCCTTCCCTACCATTGATTTATTGTGCATCCAATGTCCATAGAAATTTCCCTCTAATGCATTTTTGTGCATATTTCATATTTGTTCTTCATTTGCTAAAATAGGGTTTTTGAATTTCCTATTCGAAAAACTCAATAATCTAATTTTTCTTACATTTGGTGTCATGGAACCACATGAACAAGCACCATGTGATGTAGCTTTACTTATATGTTTAAATATTTACATTTGTTTTATTCACATTTTCAATTTTTGTGATTTTATTCGTTTCATGGTCAAAATAATCACAGTGCTCTATGCTTACTATTAGATCATTGCAATTCTACTCTACTCCACATATTAGATCCACTGAATGGTGTGTCTCTTAGTGTTGTTGCACTAGTTCACCACAATCTTAGCAATGCATCAATGCTCCAATATATTGGTTGATCATTGAGAATTTGTTTGTAAATTCATAGTTTCTTAATCTTCTTAATTCTTATTATGAAAGTATTTTAACATATGATTTATTTTACATTCCAACAATTACATTCTATCTCCTCCAACATCTGAGTTGGCGCATTAGTAGTTGTTTAAGAGATGTCTATCGGGAAAGAGGACATAAGAAAACAACACACACCTTTTGTCTCATGACACATGTTTTTCTCCTTCACAATGTCGGCCTCCTCAAATATGTTTAGAAGGAAATATCATCGAAGGATAATAACAAATTTATGCAACAATTGTCCTCAGAGGGACCATGGACACTAGGCATTCCAAACTAGAGTTGGCTATTGGTTTATCTCAATAGAGGATGCTTATTTTATTGTTGATTGATCTAGGAGGGGGGGAATCTCATTTTCCTAATATCCCTTCCAAGGTAACTATTAGATGAAGATAGACTACACGAAAATGTATTATAGTGTTGAGGCAATTAGAGGAGGGGGACATAGACTAGTTAAAGGATAAATCAATATTTTCAGTTTTGAGCGTGAATATTTGAGGGTGATATGCATTATTCTCTTCACCTCAAGTCCTTCCCTGAATGATGGGCAATGAATATATTACAAACTATTTTATTATGTTGAATATATTATTTAGTATCACACCCTTTATAGGTGAAGCAAGATACTTTGGTGATGTTTTTGTCATGCATTAGATGTGACACATTCTTTTAGTGCACATGGGTGGTTAAGATTCCCTTATTAATCTTAGTTGTGTTGCATGTTTTTGGAAATATTTCCCATCATTCGACCTTAGGTTAACTAGATCCATCACTTTCAACAAACCACTACTCATATGATGACTTGGGGATATTTGGTTCCCAAAGTGGGGAAACTGATAAAGCCATGCAAACCAATACCCTATTTAGTGACCGATGTGCTTGTAAAGAATCCATAGGATACTTACTTGGAATTTTTATAATATCCCCATGTGATCATGGATTAGTAGAAAGTCAAAAACCTTGCATTTACTAATGATGAACCACTAGATGAAAGAGGTAATAATAATAATAGTCATGATAGTTAAGATATTTTATATCCTACCAGATTTATTCATAATGTATATAATGTTTATTTGTAAACAATTTTATTACTTTTCATGATTTGTTTGCATATGCAAGTCTAGTTGTGTAACGTACCCAACCACCTAGGTTGGGCCACATCATGTGAAATTCTCTCAATATCATCTTTGATACCATAATTGTAACGTACCTAGCCTCCAGCTAAGCAACATTACATGCATAATACACATAAAAATGAAACTTCTACTAACTAAAGTAATTCCTTTATTGTTAGTTGATTTCATGTAGCTTACAACTATAATTTATAATAGATTTAGTTACAATTTGTAACCATAAAACATATGCATCTAAAGCATGCTAATAATCAACATGAAATACAACTAAATCGTTCATTACTCCAGCATATAAGTCATTCTCAGTCACGCAGAGTTCATGCACAAAAATAACACAGATAAAACACTTATCTTTAAACAAGAATCATGCAACCAGCTGCTTGAGATGGACGTTCCACCCAACTATAGACTAACTATTCCAAATCTCAACAACGAGTCACACCCGAGATGGGGCTAGTAATCCACAAAAGAGGGTGGTGTCTCATAGTCCACTCACAACTCATAAATCTCATAAGACAACTGATATTCTCCTACATCTATCTCGATCTTTCCAACAACTCTCATCCTCTTAACCTGCCCATTCCAAAGAACGCACCATTCATTTATCAGGGATCACCAAAGGCATGTATCATTTGTTTCTTAGGTTAACCCAAGGGATGTACCATCCTCTTATCAGGTTTAACCCAAGGGATGTACCATCTGTTTAACAGGGATATCCGAAGGAATGTGCCATTTGTTTATCAGGGTCTCTCTGGTACAAGCAACTAGGAATCTCTCAGCTAGGAACTCAAGGGAACTTGCTGCTAGGAAAACTATCAACAAACCAACAACAAACACTTGTTGTTTTAGTGCAAATCACGCATGAGTTCACTCTTTTTGCCTGACAACCAAGATCTTCAGTTCTCCAGCTCCAATTTGCTCCAGTTATGCTCCAGAACTCGCCCTCCATGGCTGCACTAGCTCCAAGCTCTCTTTCTTCTCCTCTCTGACTTTTGTCCCAACCCATACCGATTCCTCTCTTGTGTCTTGCCTTTCCTGACTCACACTCTTCCCCAAGTTGATTGTACTCAATCCCCACGTGCCCAATAACTCTGGGATGTGACCACTCACACCCATCCTCTTACGTGCATTCAATGATTGGCTTTGGGAACACTCAATCAGAAAATTAGAAGGTTCATATACAATTGGTAAGTTTAGGAAAATGGGTTAAATTGGTATACATGGGAAATTACCCCTTTGACCCCTCTTGGCCATTATCCTAGACAATTCCCCCTCTTGTGGATTAATTAAGCGCCCATCTCTTGTCCATGTCCCCTCAACAGCTGGCATCACATTTTTGTTATTAAAACATTGAAATACAATTCAAATATTACATCACTTGGTCGTAGCCACATATTGTATCCACATAAGCATTAATTAAACATGGGATTATAATGAGGATGTTACATTCCCCCTCCCCTACAATTGTGCGATTTCCTCAGTGCACTCTATGTCGATATATACAACACAATACTTATAAATAAAAATTCTGCAATTTAACAGCTCCAACCATCATTCTCTTGTTCCTCTCAACTCGTTGACCCAAAGAATGCACCATTCGTTTATTAGGGTTGAGCCAAGGGATATACCATCCATTTATCATGGCTAACCCAAGGAATGAGCCATTTGTTTATCAGGGTCTCCAATGCAGTTGTCTAGGACTCTGAGAAGTGGTTTTGAAACTCTTGCTGCTCAAAATGGAGTCTTACATTCTGTTTTCTTCAAAATTGTAAAAAATTTATGGGTACTCTTCCCACATGTTTTATTCATTCTCCCATGTAGAATATTCGGGACCGTAGCAGGTCCATTGAACCTTTACCAACCCTATGGCTTTGTTCTTGAGCACCTTGACTTTCTGGTCCATGATGCGTACCATGTCCACCCAGAAATCCCCTTCGTGCTCCACCTGGATCACATTCCAATCAATTGTGTGGTTAAGATCAAGTACATACTTCTTTAATAAGGATACATGAAATACATTATGAACTCTTATGGATGCAAACAATGCTAGCATGTATGCAATTGGCCCTATCTTTTCAAATATTTCAAAAGGTCCATAATATCTTGCTTCCAACTTTGGGCAACTTCCTAATCTTATCGAACTTCTCTTTGCCTTTACTTTTAAGAACACATATCTGAAAACTTTGTTCTTATCTCCATAAATTTTCTGCCTATCTTGGGCAGCCTTTAAATTCTGCTTTATCTTTTCCATCTGTTCTTCCATTTTTTTCAACAAATCTGGTGCAACAACTGCTCTGTTTGTTGGATTATCCTAACTCATTGGAGTGTTACATTTTCTGCCATACAAGCCTTCAAATGGACTCATTTTCAATGAAATCTGATACCCATTATTGTAGGCAAATTCAACTAAATGAATATAATCTTCCCACTTTGATGGTTGATCCATTAGGCAAATTCAACTAAATGAATATAATCTTCCCACTTTGATGGTTGATCCATCACATACATTCTAAGCATGTCCTCAATTATATTGTTAGTCCTTTCTATTTTCCCATCTGACTCTGGATGATATGCTATACTGAGATTCAAATTTGTTCCAAAGCCTTTGAACAAACATTTAAAAAAATTTGAGGTAAACTTTGGATCCCTATCTGAAATTATTGTCTTAGGTACTCCATATAACCTATAACCTTCCTTCATATAAGTTTTTGTGATATTTGTTGCCTTGTGTGTAGTCCTTACTAGAATAAAATGTGTTGCTTCAGTCAATTTATCCACCACCACCATGATGGAATCATGCCACTTCACTGTTCTGGGCATCTTAGTAGTAAAATAAACTATGACTACTTCCCCTCCATTCCAGAATGGGAAATGGCTATAGAAAACCTGATGGGTGTCTATGTTATGTCTTCACTCTTTGGCATTCTAGACATCTGGCTATGTAATTAGCCACTTCTTTCTTCACTCCCGACCAAAAGTATTGGCTTCTTACTGCTACAATTGTCTTTTGATATCCTGGGTGTTCGACATATAACACATTTTGCATTTCCTTCACAAATGCATTTTTTAGCTCATTAGAATTTGACACATATACTTTTCCCTTGTACATGAGGATTCCATCCTCTTTCAGCTCATAGGAATTTAACTTTTGCTGAAATTTACCTTGCTGTAATGTTTCTCTTATTTTCACATATTTCTAATCTGAATTCGTTGTTGCAATAATTTGATCTTTCAAATTTATCCTGTACATGTTGATGGCTGCCACATGCACTTCATGATCTCTCCTGCCGAGTGCATCAACCACTTGATTTTCCTTTCCCTTTATATGAATAATTTTGAAGTCATATTCACTTAGAAATTCCAGCCATCTAGTTTGTCTGACATTTAGTGTTGGTTGTCCAAACAAATGTTTCAGGCCACAATGATATGTTCTTAGATTAAATTTCTTACCCATAAGGTAATGCCTCCACATTTTTAATGCATGTACAATAACT
>CBVK0101843843.1:0-14099 GCA_900067695.1 Picea abies
CAAGGAATGAGATATCTCTCTATGGCTTCCAACAACCGAAGAACAAAGAACTCATTTCAAGTTACACCAAAGGAAGGCTAAATAGTTCACAAGTGTCAAAAACCCAATGGAAGTTGACGAACCAAGTTCCCCTTAATCTAATGAAGGGAAAGAAAAGAAAGAAAGGAAGTGTGCATTTATGTCATCAATGATATGTGTGCATTTATGTCATCAATGATATGTATTTTGGATAAATATGTAAAACAAGTCACTTGTAGGTCAACTTGGAATCTATGTTGTATGTTGGTAGTGATTTTTAAACTTTTTAATATAATTTGAGAACTTGGCTATATTTTGATAAGGTTAAAGGAGTTGTTTTGGTTTAAAAAAATAAATTACAACATAATATCAAAATGTGTTACAAAATTGTGGTTTTTAATTACTCAAAATCACATGAAAGAAAATTGATATTTTTCATTTAAAATCTAGTAAAAATCATTTAAATTTTTTTTTTGGGTAAATAAAAGTGGATCCTTATATTAATGACATCTATGAGTTGTACAATGACAAGTATGAGCCACCTGTTCTACCACAAGAGGGAAACCAGAACATGTGGCTCTTAGATGTTCAGAGATTGACACATCATCCTGTATGCTATCGTTGCTTGAGCAAAAATGCTTACACAAAATTGTACAACCTATCTTTGTAAACAAAAAAGTTTGAACAATGCTCTGCAACCTATTGCTAGGAACAACTATGGACAGAGTTGTAATTAACAAAACTACATAGACAGTATATGAGAAAACTACATGGTTGTCTATCATGTTTCTGTGGTAAACTAGACCATTAATCCTGCAACTGGAATGTCTATCATGTTTCTGTGGTAAACTAGACCATTAATCCTGCAACTGGAATTGACAAAAAACCAAAACCTGGAGATTCATTCTATTGTTGAGCTTGGTTGTCCATGAATTGTGTAGACTGGGGTGAACCGTTGGCCGCATGTAGGGCATCTGGAGCGCGCAGGAGCATCTGCTAATGCGTCGAACAAGATGTCCATCCTTTGGCCAAGGATGTTCTAAGAGTGCATCTGATCATCCTGCTTTTGCCTGATTTCAAAGAGAAGTTGAAGGTGCTCCTCCGTGAGGCGGTTGACGAATTGTTGAGGCTGCTCCTCCTCCTCTTCCTTGCCTGCTACCTATGTGGTGATTTCTTTGGCTGTTGTTGCATTATCCTCCAATTTCAAGCTTGGGGGGATTTCCTCCTCCACCATACAACTTCCATCGTCGTAGTATGGGTCACCTGGATTAGCAGTTGGGGGGGCCAGAAGATTGGTAGGCTATGTGGTGATTTCTTTGGCTGTTGTTGCATTATCCTCCAATTTCAAGCTTGGGGGGATTTCCTCCTCCACCATACAACTTCCATCGTCGTAGTATGGGTCACCTGGATTAACTGTTGGGGGGGGCAGAAGATTGGTAGCCAGAGGAGGGCGTGCGCACGAAGGTGGTGCCTCCTCTTTTACCAAGCTTAGACCATGGAGCAGAGGAGGGATGGATGGAGGGAAGTGCGCACAAGAGGAGGACTCTTCCTCCTTTACCGAGCTTACGCCATGGAGTTGAGGAGGAGCAGACTGATGAGCCTCCTGCAACCTCTGGTTGGTATGCTGAAAGCTTGCAACATGAGCAATAAGAGTCTGTTGGGAGGGGGTGCGCCTATTGCGACGGGAGAGGGTGCTGTAATATCGAGCACCCCTCTTGGATTTTCCTCTTTCCTTTTATTGAAAGGTCTTATTAATATTGACCTTTATTACATCCGAATACACTGTTCTACCTATGTGCGGGTTAGGACCTTAACAGGGAGAGAATGGAGGTGAGGGGGTGTGGGAATGGAGGCTGAGAGTGGGTGTTGAGAGGAGTGGGAGGAGGCGGAAGTGCTGAGAGGGAGCTTGTAGTGATTGAACGTGAATGGAAAGAAGAGGGTATCGAAGCGAGGGAGGATGTGGTTGGTGCACCGGAGAATGTCACAGAGAGCAACAATGTTGGAACTGTTGGGAGAGTCGAAGAGAAGGACATGAGGAATGCACCAAGGCAGATGAAGAATGAAATAATACACCAGGGCAAAAGCCCATTTGCACCCCTTGCGCCTTTGAAGCCTGAATTGATAGCCCTTACCTCCATTGACGCCGAGTTGACAGCGAGCTCAGTCTTGGTATGCCTGGTTTGGCTGGCTCACGCGTCCATTAACCTAGCCAGACTAGTCGAGCAAACTACCATTACTCTCCTCATAGTGTGAGCCATGGGGGAGTTAATGTCCTTGGGCTAGCGACCGGGGTTAATAACTCCCGTGGCTGCTGAGTGCTGAGTGTCCTCGGAGTCTGTCCAGATGACACCCCATCCGGGTGGTAAAAATCATTTTAAATTAATGATATTGCATATATTAGATATTAACATATCAAATTACATTTTATAAATATTTAAGAGTGCTGAATGCATTTTTACATTAAAAATAATAATTTTATAATTTTATGAAATCCAAAATTACAATTTTGATAATAATTACTAAATTAAATTTCTATAATAACAAGTAGAAAACTCTTAACATTTTAACTTTTTCAAAATCTATTATTTCATTTTTTTTTAATCTATCAATAATAAATCCTGAATAAAAATTAAATTCTGCTGTAAAAATCATTTTAAATTAATGATATTGCATATATTAGATATTAACATATCAAATTACATTTTATAAATTTTTAAGAGTGCTGAATGCAATTTTACATTAAAAATAATATTTTATGAAATCCAAAATTACAATTTTGATAATAATTACTAAATTAAATTTCTATAATAACAAGTAGAAAAATCTTAACATTTTAACTTTTTCAAAATCTATTATTTCATTTTTTTTAATCTATCAATAATAAATCCTGAATAAAAATTAAATTCTGCTGATTCTCAAAGCAATTCTAATTAAAAAACCTATCTAAAAATCCTTAAGTATTATGTTAAAAAAAATTGTGATTATTTCATACAAATGACAATGGCTCTATAATCGCTCCCGCTCAGTCACAGCGCTACACACTGTTTCATACCGTTAAACCTTGGATTCATAGCTACTCCCTAGGGAGACATTAACCTTATGAAAACCTACCCAGACACACTCAGACAAGAGGTTTTCATTGGTGTATGTATTTCCAACAATGCAGCGATTCCTGCAACACCAGTGTCAGTTGAAGCTTTACTTGTAAAATTTAAAACATTGCATATTGTATTCTAACATTATCAGGCAGTGATGGCTTCACTCACAGCTGCATTAGTGCTCATCAGGCCACTGATGGATTCCCCACTGAGCCGAACACAAATGGGTTATTTCCCCTCATTCTGTACAAACCATTTCCATCCCCAGAAGAAGAAGAATCATCAGGTATGGAGATTGTACTGGCAATATCTAATTTTTAAAAATACCAACAAGGTTTTTATTGTTTGTAAAGCTGAATTCAATGACGGATCCAGCCTGTGCAGCTGTTTGTAAGACGTGGGACTATATGCAATAACGTCAGGAACGCTCTGTTGGAATCCCCAAAAGATAGACTTGAATATAAGGAGGATCTCCATGTGGGGTTTTGCGACAAATTGAGAACGCTTTGTGATGAAGGGAATGTGAAGGAAGCAGTTGCGATAATGAATGTCATGGATCAACAGGGGATTCAGGTGGATCCTGAGACTTATGGCTGTTTACTGAGAGCCTGTGGGAAACGAAGATGTTTGGTCGAAGGTAGAAAGGTCCATTCTCACATGATGAAAAATAGGTTTGAGCTACCAGCAAATAAACTTATCAGCATGTATACCAAGTGCGGCAGTATAGAGGATGCACGCCTAGTGTTTGACAAAATATCTAAACGAGATGTTGTGTCTTGGACTGCCATGATTGCGGCATATGGGCAGGAGTCTTGTTATAAAGAGGCCTTGGAGCTCTTTTACCATATGCAATTGGCTGGCACGAAGCCAAACCAGTTTACTTTCGCTACCATTCTGCGAGCGTGTGCTGAATTGGGGTTTCTGGAAATGGGGAAACAGCTCCATGGCTATGTTATGACAGCTGGATTTCAGTCAGATGTCTTTGTGGCGAGCGCTCTTGTCACAATGTATGCGAAGTCTGGCAGCACCGAGGATGCACGCAACGTATTTGACAGAATACCTGAGCAGGATGTGGTGTCGTGGAATACAATGATGACAGGGTATGTACAGAGTGGGTTGGCCGAGGAGGCTGTCAAAGTCTTCTGTGAAATGCAAAGGGTGGGACCAAGGATGAGCTTGAATCCGTTCATTTTCTCGATTGTAATTAGAGCGTGTACCAGTCTGGTCGATATCAGGCTAGGGAAGCAACTTCATGCTCAAATGATCAAATGTAAATGTGAAACTGATGCCTGCGCAGGGAGTGCTCTGGTTACCTTATATGCAAAATGCGAAAACCCAGAGGATGGGTGCAGAGTGTTTGTTAGATTGGATAAGCAAGACTTGGTGTCATGGACTTCAATGATTGCTGGATATGCTCAAAATGGCTATGGGGAGAAAGCGATCGAGCTATTTTGTCAATTGCAAAGCACAGGGAAAAAGCCAGATCAGTTTATCTGTGCAAGTGTTTTACAAGCATGTGCTAACGTAAAATTACTGGATTGCGCCAAAGAAATACACGCGTATGTGATGAAATCGAGTTTTTGGTCTGCTATGTCTGTAAGGAATGCCCTTATCACTCTATATTCCAACTGCGGGAAAATGGAAGATGCTTGTCAAGTGTTTCAGAAAATGCATGAGAGAAACTTGGTCACTTGGACTGCAATGATTGCAGGACATGCCCAGAATGGTTTTTTCGATGAGAGCTTCAAACTATTTTGCCAAATGCAACAAGCAGGGTTGAAACCAAACATACTAACACTTACCTCTATACTCGATGTATGTGCCTCTACAGCCAGGCTGAAACTAGGCCAAACAGTTCATGCTTACATTATTAAAACTGGATACGATTTGGATATTTCTATTCAGAATGCCCTTGTCTTCATGTATGGTGAGTGTGGCAGCATTGAGGATGCACACAGTGTGTTTGACAAAATTTCTGAACGAGATGTGATCTCGTGGACTGCAGTGACTGCAGGGCATGCCCATAATGGAGATGGTAAGGGAGCTCTTAAACTTTTTCGTGAAATGCAGCAGACAGGATTGAGGCCCAACCAGTTTACATTCACCAGCGTCTTGAGTGCAATTTCCCACTTAACAACCCTTGATCAGGGCAAAGAACTCCATGCACATATCACCAAAACTGGATTTGAATTAGATGTTTCTATCGGAAATGCCCTTATTACTATGTATGCAAAATGTGGGAGCATAAATTATGCATGCCAAGTGTTTCGCCGAATGCCTCAATATGACACGGTCTCATGGAATGCAATGATTGGAGGATATGCCCAGCATGGGTGTGGAAAGGAAGCCCTTCAATTGTTTGAACAGATGCAATTGGCAAGCACTAAGCCAAACCACATTACTTTTGTTGGAGTTCTCTCTGCCTGCAGCCATGTAGGTCTAGTTAATGAAGGTTATTTCTACTTTGATTCCATTAAGCGAGACCATAGCATTTTGCCAATAATGGAGCATTATGCCTGTATGGTTGATCTTCTTGGTCGTGCTGGATGCCTAGATGAGGCACAGCGCTTTATCAACACAATGCCATGTGAACCTAATGCTTGTATGTGGCGAAGTTTGTTGGCTGCATGCAGAATCCATGGAAATGAAAAACTAGGAATACATGCAGCAGAACGTCTGCTTCAGTTGGAGCCACAAGATGATGCGGCATATGTACTTTTGTCAAATATCTATGCTGCAGCTGGCCGGTGGGATGATGTAGCAAGTGTGAGAAACCTGATGAAAGAGTTGAGGGTGGAAAAGGAGCCTGGATTTAGTTGGATCACTGTCAGGAACAAAGTGCATGCATTTTTTTCTCAAGACAGATTACACCCTCAAATGGAAAAGATATATGCCAAACTGGATGAATTAAGCGAACAAATGAAGGATGCAGGCTATGTGCCTGACACTAATTGTGTTCTGCATGATGTGGATGAAGAACAGAAGGAATACTTTCTTCGGTACCACAGCGAGAGGTTGGCTATTGCATTTGGGCTTATCAGCTTGCCATTTGGGACACCTTTACGAATTTTCAAAAACCTACGTGTTTGTGAGGATTGCCATGTTGCCATGAAGTTAATATCCAACATTGTTGGGGTAGAAATCATTTTGAGAGATACAGTTAGATTTCATCATTTCAAGGATGGTGTGTGCTCCTGTGGGGACTATTGGTGATGCTAAGACCACGAGCAACATATTCTATCTGTGATACCTTTAATGACATCAGTAGGGATTACCGTGGTTCAGGATTACCATGGTCCAAGGCATAAAGCATTCTTTGGATGCTGGTTTTTGGTTCCTTATTGGATCCTGTCTTTTAGATATTTTACTCTAATTCTGGCCTATGCTTTTCTGGAAGAATCACTTTTCCTACAGATGATCAACTTAATTTTTTTGTAAATTTTAGAATGGTGGTTTGATTCAAACGATGGTGCCTCAAAGGATCATAATATGCCATGGCATTAGGGAAATTTTGAGGACCAAAATGGGTTCCCATAGAATAAGAGGAGGAAACTGTTGGTGAGAGTAGCTGTTAAGTTTCCCTTCGCTGTTGTTGAGCGGGAAAGAAAGCAACTGTAGTGATAGAGCCTTTGTACACAAACAAATTAACTCGCAGATGGCAATAAATGGACTACCACAAGATTGAAATCTGATAACGGGAGAAGCAAGAAGCTCTGAGATTATAGTCACATATTTGGATAAAATATAATGTTGAAGACAAACCTGCTTGTATGATATCTTATGGATTGTAGTTGTTATGGCTCCTAAACCTTTTCTTATATCTTCATGGCTATTCTTTGCCTCTTGGATCTGATAAGGTGGTGAGGATATCCATAATTACGTTATGAAAGTTGGAATGTCATTCGCAGTTTTGAAGAATGAACTGAAACAGGCAGTGTATTTTTCCAAAGCTATTATAAAAGATAGTGAAGATTTTTTAATTGTCAGAAGTGCTTCCATGTTTGAGGTGCATCTATTCCACCAAATTCCCCCAGGATTTGTACCTGACCTCATCCCTTTTTAATATGTCATTTGGGTGGGGTAAACAACAATGAGAATAGGACCTTGGTGTATGGCTCAATGCTCCATCAATGTCACTAGTGAATCAAGGCCGTGTTGACAGGGATTCACTTTTCATTCTGTACAATTATAAAGAATGAGCAGCAATGGGCTTTCTCAGTTTGAAATAGCCTGTTAGATTTACTATCCATTGTATATATTTATAATATTAATTACTATTAGTAATCGCAGTTTTAAAAGCAGGTCAGTTACTACTGATGAGACTTCATTAGTCAAAGTGAAAAGTGTGAAGAATTCCACAATTGGAAAGTGGATATTGTAAATAGCTCTTAGCTATTTTTCTTTTCACTTTCTTTTCATCCAAGTTTTCGCTTTATTTTTTATTTATTATTTATTGAAATGCTTCCGATGAACACTCTCAAGGAGCAACTATTTGATGTGAGATATTACAATGCAGTAGAAGCATCTCACAAGCTACAAGTGCATCCCTTCGGCTAAGCAGCCGCCACTGAGGGGTATCTATTCCACCAAAGTTTCCCAGGACTTGCATCCCTTCAGCTAAGCAGCCGCCACTGAGGGGTATCTATTCCACCAAAGTTTTCCAGGACTTGCACCTGCCCACGTTCACAAAAACAAGCACAAGCATTAGTACTAGCACTATCACAAACACAGGTATAGGCGGCCCACAAGGGCAAAACATGTTGCTTAGGATACTTGAAGCCTGTTGGGGGCATGAACAACTCCTGATTTCACCAACCCAACAAGCCCCCTTTGGGGGCATGAACAACGCCCTGCTTTCACCAACCCAACATGCCCCCTTTGACTAGCTTTCGCATTATGGATGAGATAGCTTTTTCTTATTTTTGTTCCTGAGGTTGGAATTAACGAATCTACACTTGTAGAAAATGAATCTATGAGAAAGTATGGAACCATGTTCAGGGTAGAAAACCTCACCCTAGAGGAGTCAATTGATACTTCACCAACTGAAAGCCAGGGAGGTGAGCTATCACCCCCTGTCTTTCAATCAAGAAATTACCAAACTAGTGCACTTAGAAGCAGCTTCTAGGCCCCATTATCTTTTGACCAATTCGTTTTAACAACCAAAAGATCTTCTAGGCCCCATTATCTTTTGACCAATTCGTTTTAACAACCAAAAGATTCTAGTAGCCAGTCCAAATCCGCCTTACTGACTTATAGGCTTAGTTGGTCGAGTTGCCTTAGACAAAGACATACTTGCTACTCCCCCAAAATTTCCTCTATGGACGAGCTTTATTTTAAAAAGCTAAGCGCATAACAATTTTGGTAACCCATACATATAGATAAATAGATAAAGAGAGAGCAAATTGTACAGCAGGTAATTACTCTCGTGTCTCTCTTGTGTGATCCAATAGGCACCAACAAGTGCTATTCTCGATAGTACCCAATAGACAGCACTAGGTGCGACTACAATAGTATCTGCAGTGTCTGCTAACTGAGTAGATGATAGATGATTAGTCACTTTTAATGTTCTTTAAGAGGTCTGCTTACTCTCCCTGGTATAAGGAAGATGGGATGGAGAGCCATGGTTTCAGAGCAAAAATTACATCTTTTTGTGGTGACTGTCTTTATAAACACGTGGTTCAAATCCGTAAGAATGGAGGTTACCTTCGTGATAAAATGGCTGATAAAAAATTCGCATGACTTTCTATTCCCCTCTAAAGTGGCAAATGCCGATATGATGGTTTTGCTCAAGATCATCCTTAGACAGTTCTTAATATGCTATCAACCAACCAAGCCGCGCAAGCCAAGTCAAAGTAAAATATAAAACCAATCATAGGAGTTGACTGAATGCAGATGTTTGAGGAGATATACGAAAAGTTAGTGAGCCCAGAAGGAAGTGAAGTTTAGACTTACTTCCTAACAACTAGACCCTTAACAATGAGAAATGTGACAATTAAACATTAAAACGAAAGACTTGCCATCCATGTAACACTAGCGAATGGATTGCAATAGAGTCATCCAAAAGAAAGGCTAAAAGGGCTAGAAATTGCTTGGAATAATGGCAAATGAAGCCGATGTGTAGAGTAACAAGTGCCACTGCAGTGGCTATGTTCCTGCCGATAAGCTTTTTGCATGTTGCTATTGCAAATAGGTTTATGTGCGACGTCCAATAGGTTTATGTGCGATGTTCAACGCTTATCTGTGTTCCCAAAAACTGGTGTTGAAGGTGAAGAAATGAGTCAACTGAAATGGTAGGAAGCAGCCATTGGCTGTAGAAAAAGAGTTGAATTGTAACAGTAATTTGATTTGATGCAACAAATTGAAAGTGAAACTAAGACCGTGAATCAAAAGAAAAACCAGCAACATCATTGTGCTTGGTCACTTACTTGAAGTCTTCCAACGCAAAGTTACCTTTCCAAACATGTTTGGAATCTTCTCGATCCATGGTTTTTGAGGGTTCTATCTCGGTCCTGCTGATTGTATTACTGTTTGGGATTAGAACGAAATTGAAATCTGCCATATTTGGATGGCATCAGGGAGGTATTGCAGATGTATTCGAACGAAATTGAAATCTGCCATATTTGGATGGCGTCAGGAAGGTATTGCAGAGGCATTTGTTTTGCTATTACAACTAGACGACCCTCCATTACCGTCACCCTCCATCCATTACCGTCAATTATTGCGTTCAACTTTATTTTAAAAAGTTCTGAAGAGTAGCAACCTTATTTTATGGAAGGATATGGACGTTGCAGGGTCGATATTCTTTGTGTCATATATTACTGCAAATACCACCTTGAAATAAAATATATTAATTTTGAAAAATGATTAAATAGTTCAACTATAATAGTACATAAAATAGTCAAGAGAAATTATCTCATGAGCATCTTATAAAATAAAATAATGTTTTGATCTTTCATTTATTTTTGCAGGGAAGTTATCAATGAACAGACATCTAACGAGTTGAGATTGTTAGTATAATTTTATATCAGCGTAGAGTTAGGAGCGGGACTTTGGGTGCATACCTCATTTTAATGAGTGAAAGAATTCATCCAGAGTGCAACCGATATCCCCATCGTACACTAGTATATTATTCTATTCCATTCTGGGTTTTGAGTAAATCCAATTTCTACAGTGCACTTTCAAAAAACTCAGCTACAATTACATTTATTGTGAACATAACAAATTGGTTGATCAATTTTCAAAGACTGCACTCCAGAAAAAAGAGGGTATCCTATCCTATAACTTCTAGATTGATGGACAGGAGGGCCCTTCCCTCTTTTTAACTCTTTACTAAGATCAGTTTTTACACCTCCTTTTTCAGAGAACTTTCTCGATATGAAAGTTGGAGATTTCATTATTGCCTGGTTTCAGAATTTCCTCATATACATATGAAATTTTTTGTAATTTTTTGTTTTAATAGCTCGCTCTTCAGTTATCTAGCAGCTTACACTTTCTGTCACATTTTCCATATAAACTTTCTTTCTTTGTAGGTCGATAGACTACTATAGACGAAAGTTTTGTTATCTTCTTCATTTCAACAGATTTTTCGCAATTTACGATTATAACCGTCATAATATATAATTGTGAAATTTTTCCATTGAAAAAACTAAAGTGGCTGCTTTACAATCAATTCCAAAGGTTCTAAGATGAGATAGCAACCCACAATTCATAGATGTTATTATTTGCATGAAAGGTATGTTAATTTTGTCCCCCACCTTGTATGCCAGCCTTCAATTTTATTTGAATTAACAAGATCCCTGTGGCTTTGATGATGTATTCGTGACGTCACCAGATTTATTACGCCGAAAGGCGTACACCTATTGATAATGAGCACAATTAATCAACTTTTAATCTAAAATTCTAATCTGATGGCTAACAATTGAAGACGTTGGCATATTCTTAGTCGTCCTCCCAAATCAATGAATGTGATTTACTCTTCATAACTTCCTTGTATTTCTGAATGCATCCGTTACCTTGTTTACTTTTTAACATTTACCTAATCATATTAAGAAATTATTGTAGCACTATATGATTGCCACGTTTAAATGATTAACCTTTCAGATTACCATTTAGATTTCCTCAACTGTCCATGCGTTTCATTTTCTGGCTGCATGTGCGTTTCATTTTCTGTGCGCGTTTCATTTTCGCCACAAATTTCAGCTCTCCGCCCTTTCGGCGTTCTCAGCCGCGAGTTAGCGGTTGTGCTAGTTTTAAAATAATAGATACTCTGGCAAAGAATCAAATGATCCCTGTGGCTTTGATGATGTATTCGAGAGGTCACCAGATTTATTTTAAAATAATAGATACTCTGGCAAAGAATCAAATGATTCCTGTGGTTTTGATGATGTATTCGAGAGATCACCAGATTTATTTTAAAATAATAGATACTATGGCAAAGAATCAAATTAATTAGAGACATGGATTATGAGTACTGTAAAAGAGTGGAAGCAAGATGGAGACATTTCTATGGAATGCATATGTAAAAGTGGTCACATAGGATGCACTTATTTCATTTGATTTGTATAAAACTAGTAAACATTATGCAATTAAAACTACTAAACCATTTAATATATATTTAAACCATTTAATTTTACATTTCTATGAAATACATATGTAAAAGTGGTCAAAAGTGGTCACATAGGGTGCACTTATTTCATTTGATTTGTATAAAACTAGTAAACATTATGCAATTAAAACTACTAAACCATTTAATATATATTTAAAACAACTCAAAACTATGGAAATAAAACTAGTAAACTATGGATTTAATATGTATTTATATAGTGAATGTTAGAATGTGACACTCATTCATGGTTGTTTTCAACAAGATATTATTCTTGGTTTTAGTTAAAACTAATGAGTAAGAATAGGAGTAGCATTTAATGTATTAAGTTTTGTATAATTGCAGGAGGAGTTGTATAAATGTCAATGCCTTAAAAGCATTTGATGGAGCCTTCTCCTGGGCTGCCCGATTGCCTAATGCTGGATGTAATTTCCTTGATGCTGGATGTAATTTCCTTGATGGAGCCTTCTCCTGGGCTGCCCGATTGCCTAATGCTGGATGTAATTTCCTTGATGCTGGATGTAATTTCCTTGTTCCTGATAATAGGAAGACGTTGCCATTTTCTCGTGGATGTTTCCCTCTAGAATTACATAAATATCAATGCCTTAGAGGCATTTGATGGAGCCTTGGGCTGCCCGATTGCCTAATGCTGGATGTAATTTCCTTGTTCCTGATAATAGGAAGACGTCGCCATTTTCTCGTGGATGTTTCCCTCCAGAGTTACAGGGTTTTACCACGTAATTTTTTTTTTGTGTACTGTGTGATTGAATCTGCTGTGCATCTATCTGTTTCTGCTGTGTTAGATCTCGGTGGGCTTATAGTCCAACAAGTGGTATCAGAGGTCAGGTTGGAAATCTGTGTGGAGGAAATCCTATCGCGTGGAGTTGTGGATGTGTAAAGCCTGGTGGGGTGAGCATGGAGCTGAAAGAGTTACCAGACCAACGCACCTGCCGAGAAGAAGAAAGTGCACTGGAACGTTCTGCGTCGAAGAAAGGTCCCTGCTTTCCCGACTGGAGTAAACAGTTGATTGAACAAGCTTCTTGTTGATAGAGGAATCGCTAAGAGGGCATGCTATGTGTGATATTGTCGCGGGAAACCATCATGTGAGTCGCCCGACGAATGAACCATTGTTCTGGTGAGTTGTTTATCATTTGTTGCTGAGTGAGGAGCTGCCTGTGTGTTAATAACAGATCTAGAGCTGCAACTTCTTTAAATTGTTGGTGTTAAATAATTGTCCAAGACTGACAATAGAAGGTGCTAATACCTCTATGCCCGAGTCGTGAATTACTAAAAGAGTTACTGCCACCAATTTCGCGAGGAAGGATGATTCCGGTTGATTAATTGAGTCCTGGATCAATAAAACTACGGATGCATGGAATCGAGGCGCATTTTGCAGACTGGGGCGTACCAGATCTATCGGCATTTGGTACGCTAAGAGTGGAAAGTCGTGGTTGATCACTTATTTTGTGTGCTACAGGTAGCATAGCGTATTTTCAAAATCTTTTGACAGCACAAGATATATTTTATTAAAGAATATCTTTTAATAGTGAGGTGACGGGTCCTGGATCAATAAAACTACGGATGCATGGAATCGAGGCGCATTTTGCAGACTGGGGCGTACCAGATCTATCGGCATTTGGTACGCTAAGAGTGGAAAGTCGTGGTTGATCACTTATTTTGTGTGCTACAGGTAGCATAGCGTATTTTCAAAATCTTTTGACAGCACAAGATATATTTTATTAAAGAATATCTTTTAATAGTGAGGTGACGGTTCTGGATCTGTGGGAGGACGAGACCGGTCGGACGGTGGACGATGTCAAGAAACAGCGCGAGGAAGAAGCGGAGGTCTTTGTGTTCGAGGCAGCAATGGTATTAAGTTAAAGGATGAACATTTTTTTCATAGTTAATAGTTAAGTTAAAGCAATTATATGTAAATGGGCATATGTCTATAAGACTTAGAAAGGCATGCGTATCTGTGGTTAATAATCGGTGACGTAGGCCTAGGTGATAGGAGGGTATTTGTCTCATGAGATTACATGTAATTGATCATATTTAAAGGCTTGGTGAAATTCCATTGTAAATGGGCCCGGAGGTAAGCAACAAATGCTTACTTTGTTGACTTGGCCAGATTTAGTCAAGTGAATGTTCATGTTAAGGTTAAGCTAGGACTCCATTGAAAGTTGCTTGGAGGTGAGCTTGTGTCAAGCTCACTTGGCTGGCTTGGTCTATTTTTGGCGAAGGTCTCGAATACAGAGTTTGAGGTGGAGCACTGAAGGTGCTCAAGATCGTGACAGGAGAGTTGTTTGCAAAGCTCAAGTAATTATTGTATGGCCTGAAACTCGAGCAGGCAAGTTTGTACAAGATGTTGAATCCTTCATGGT
>CBVK0101843856.1:0-20726 GCA_900067695.1 Picea abies
CTTCCATAATAGGATCCATTTTATGATGTTTCCCTACCCCAAGGGTTTTGATATAATAAAGTGGTGGTTTTCTATATTGTTCCATATATCTTGTGTGGTGATTGTATTCATATATCTTTAAATCTATTGTCATATTATGTATCCAGGTATTGGGTACATAACATGATCATCTTATCTCATCTCATATTGTATTATTAATTATATTATATTGTAAAATAAGGTTTCCCCCTCAAAATGGGTTGTAATTCATTGACTTTTTATTAATTTTAAGGAATTGGATCATGACAATAAATCTTTGAAATGTGTAAGGTGTATTAGTAAGTCAAAATGGTTTAACCAAAAAATAATAATGACATTCATGGGTTCTAAAAGATGTTTTAGGAATTTCTTCCTCCCTCATTCTAATTTGATGATATCCCAAATGAAGATCCAACTTAAGAAACATTTTTTCTCCATGTAATTCATACAATAATTCAGCAATTACAAGAATATTTATATTTGATGGTCATTTTGTTGAGCTATCTATAATATGGACACATACGCCATGAACCATCCTTTTTGTAACCATCAACATTGGTGAAGAAAAAGAACTTTCACTAGGTTGAATGATGCCAAACTAAAACATTTCCTGGATCATGTGCTCAATCTCACTCTTTTATGCATATGGATATGTGTAAGTCATAATTCTAGTTGGTGCACTTCCTAGTTGCAAATGAATAGCAAGTCCATGATCTCGATCAGGTGGAAGACCCTTAGGCATTTCACCAAATACCTTGGAATGATTGTTGATAATTATTTGGATATCTAATGGGATTAGAGGATATCAAGTGAACACACTTGTGAAACTACACATTGGTGTCCCTTTTTGAGTAATTTTTTCATGCTATTCGAGATTATCACTTTAGAGGGTTTCCCTTGGATACCTCTAAGCTCATTTTCCTTTCCATTTGAGTAAAACATCATGAAAATATATTGAAAATTAAGGGCCATTATTCCAAATGATTGTAACCATTGGACCCCTAATACAAAATCAACACTACCCATTTAGATGGTTATCATGGGGCTACCCAAAAAATATTCCCCCGTGTTGAGAATAATACTATGGAATTTCCCTGAAAAATTTATGGTACCTCCATCTACAATCATTACTTGAAACTCTGGTGTAGGATATGCAAAGAAATCGAGATAGTTTTCTAATTTGCAATTGATGAAATTATGGGTAATACCAAAATCAGTCAATACTATCACCTTTTTGTGTTTGATGTATCCTTCTATCTTGAGGGTTTGTGGAGTATTGATGTTGACCAATGCATGACAAGATATTGTTGGAGTCGTCTCTTCTAGATCTGGATCTTGTGGTGGTTCCAATTCTTGATCTTCTTCCTCTTCACATTCTATGTAGAATAATTTATTTTGATCACATTTATGCCTCTTATTGCACTTGCTTTCATAATTAAAACATAGTCCTTTTGGTATTGTTTCATCCATTTTTTGAGGTGTCAACCTTGTCGATTGAGGTATGCTTGTCTTATGAACCCAAAAACAATCTTTGCTTCCTATGTATGCTCCAATGGTGTAATTGTGTGTAGCCTTATTAGTGGATTTAATATAGTGATAAAATTTCATAGGTTCCATAATATTTGTAGGATGTATTAATAAAATATCATGTTTAATGTATTCTTTTAATCCACCCATTTAAGCTTCCAACAAATGTTCATCACTTAAGTCGTCCACCCTTGTGGCCAATACCTGAAATTAGGAATTATAATCTTCAATATCAACCAAGTGCTTGATTCTTTTCAATTGATTGAAGTAGTCATGTTCCCAAAATTTCCCATATTCTTCTTCTAAGTATCTTGTAAATAAACTCCATGTATAATGATAAAAAGGGGGCTTCCTTTTAACTACCCATTGATACCATTGTAAACTCCATGTATAATGATAAAAAGGGGGCTTCCTTTTAACTACCCATTGATATGGTTTTATCTCAAAGTTCAAAGTTGATATGTGAATGCTTTTGTTATCATCCATAATATTATGTAATTAAAATTATTTCTCTATTTGGTTCACCCAGGTAAAGACCTATATTCCATCAAACTTATTCAATTCAATCTCGGAAAAGTTGAATTTAGGATCCCCACCATAATTAACTCCAATATAATAGTTAAATCTACTTAAAAATTTCTTATTATTGGTAGGTTGTTCAACCTAAATACTACCTTTTTTTCATGAGTTCCTTGTATTTTGATATCTCCTTTAGGGATTATCTTAACTAGAGCTTGAAATATCATGGAAGACAAGGAATTTTTCAATTACTTCATATATTTTTGTATTTATTCTTTATTTTCATCCATCTTCTTATCCATGTTATTTTCCATTCCATCCATCTTATGTTCCATTTGTTCCATATTTCTTTACATCTCTTCCTGATTTTCATCCATATTTATTTTTATGTCATTCTTATTTTCATTCATATTCATCTCCATTTGTTCCCTATTTTTAGTGATCTTCTTTTCCATTTATTTTCTATTTTCAATGATATTATTTTCCATATGGTTATAAATCTCTTGGATTTCATATTTATTCATGGTTGATCTCTATGGAGGTTTAGTTGGTGAAGTAAATTTCATAGGAGCCTTTGGAACCATGTGAGAAAATAATAATTCTATTTTTGTCCTCTTTATCACAAATTTTGAAACACCAAAAATAAATCTTCTAATAAAATGTTATGCCAATTGGAAGTTATGTACCTTTCAAACCCTTAATTTGGAGTCTTTCCTCCTTTTCAACCTTCCTTCTAATGTATTTATGAAATTTCATCCCTTGTAAGTCTGAAATTTCATCATGTAGTACTTTGATATGTCTTCTCTACAATGCCACGGGTTTTTCCAAAACATGATGTTCAAAGTGAAAGTTATGGTAACTTTCCCAAACCTTACTGATTTTTGGAATTTTCTAGAGAGAGAAATTGTATTGAATGTCACTTGTCCAATATTTAATACCTAATTCTAAAATTTGGACCACCTATAATGGGATATGTCTCCTCAATTTCCACCAAGTTTCACTGTCTAATATTTCCTAGAAAAAAAGTTATGTATAAAATCCAAAGATGACTAGTTTAAAATTAAATTCAAGATGAGTCAAAAAACCTATCTTGCATAGGCTATATGTATGAAAGTATAATGAAATACAAAAAGTACCTTGATATGTCTTCTAAGTAACCTCCAACTGTCACTATGTGAACCATCCAAAAAAAATGTTATAGTGAAAATACTAATATGAATTTATTGGACAAGAAAAACCCTAGGATCGATGCTTTGATACCAAATGTTATGATCCAATGCCTTAAAAATGATAAAACATCAATGAATATAGTGCACTTTGAGGGGGAAAAATACTTTTACAATATATCCAATTTACAATACAATATGATATGACATAAGATGATCCTAAGACTAGGTCTCCTTGGTGTGTGTGGGTGTGTGTGGGTGTGGGTGTGTGTGTGTGTGTGTGTGTGTGTGTGTGTGTGTGTTACAAAGGACCTACAATTACATTGAAAGGGTACAATGAAGGGTTCTATATGACATACAATCATAACACTATAAATAAAATAATTTAGTATCTATGGATTAATAATGGGGTTTACACATAACATGGGGATTTTTCTATGTCTTAATAGGTTGGTGATCAATATAACAAAAATCTCAAAGGAAGTTAAGAAGTAGAAATGGAAGATAGAATTATAGGAGCCTTGGATAAAGGGAAGGGAATGTTTAAAAAAACTCAAGGGGAAACTGAGGTTGAGGCAACCCCTAAAGGACCATCCCTAAAAATTTAACATCTCTCCTCGATTATGTTGTCAGTAGAAGGCATAAAGAAAACCTATGCAGGTGAAGGATCAACAGAGAGAAAACCTTCTTTGTTCTCTCATTACCTAGATATCAAAAATCATAATCGAGAGCTAACTAAGGAGATCCAACCTCAGGAATGTGGGGATATAGTTTTTTTTTTATTAGTAGTGGATTACCAACAAGGAAATTTCAATTTATCCCTATTGGAATCTAAGGTGCCAAATCCCCTCTCTCCAACAGACTACAAGGAAACTCAGATAAACTCAAGTTGGGGGATACTCAACCCACTGATATAGTTGGATTGCACCAAAAATAAAGTGACATGTTGTACAAAGTGGTGCTTCATTCCTCTTCTAGTGAAATTAATATGAAGGAAATTGTGATTAAAATTAATAGACAAATGAATCAAGAGAAAGTTTTCACCAAAGAAAATCAAACAAGGATAGTCAAATTAGAGAAGAATATCATAGCTTTGGGTATATATCCAAAGGATACCACTATTGTGCAAGATTTAGTGAAGAAAAAGAACACTAAAATCAAGGTATTAAATACGATATTGAATCTTCTTGAGGCACAACATGTGCAGACTCTAGAATTGCATGACAACCATGAGGAGAAAAGAAGTTCTATCATCAGTGGGTGGAAATACAGAAGGTGTTAGGGACCTAACCTCCCTAACCCCTCACATAGGTAGAATAATATATTTTTGATGTAATAAAGGCCGACATTAGTTTGTAAGGCCTATTTAATAAATGGGAACAAGTCAATGTAAGAAGACCTAATAAAATCTTATGCTTCTAGAAAGATCTTCCTCTAGAAGCTTCTTTAGAATATATAATTAGTATAAATAAGAGTAGGAGGCATGATAAGTTTTTTCTTGATAATTATTCTAATAGAGCTCTATTCTATTGGAGGTTGCCCCCTAGAACATACAAGTGAACATTGCTTTCTTGAATAAAGGTATCATTTTTTTATTTTTCTCTTCTCAATATTCTATTGTTCCATTGATATTTGATGAATGTTCCTAATTTTTCATATTATAATACATCTGGTACATTACAAGTGGTATCAGAGAAATTTCCTTGGAAAGAATTGTGGGTTATTTTTTTTTAGGGTAGAGATGTGTTCCAATGTCCTAAAACTATAGAGATCTATTGTTCAATGCATAAATCCATGGTTGGGGAAGAATATATGTAGGAACTACAATGGTTCTTAATCTCACATTGTTGGAAACCCTTGTAACCCCTATTGGCACCCCTTCAAGTGGTAGCGCATTAGACAACACCTATATATAGATTGACCTAGAGTTCCTGAATCCCTCCATAGATAAAACGATCGGTCACATGATTTTTATAGTTCCACCAAGAAAAACACTCAGTAAGATACTCTCTAGTCCCTGGGTAATTAGGTAGTACAGCTAAGGGTACGATCTAGCCTCCTTAGTTGGTTCCCTAGGATATTGGGTTGAGTACTAATGTTCGACCCTACACATATATAAGAGATTTATAGCACATGGAAAACCGTTTTTTATAGAAACCATCAACACCGTAACCCTTGGGATGACAACAAAACATAAAAGGAACAAAAAAGATCTATTTCCGTGCAACATTTCCTCCTGTATTTAGGTTGTGAAATTACTACACATTTCTTCATGTTAAGAATTTGGGCATTTCATCACAACAATATTATTCAGATCAGAGTATATCTCCATAGTAGTAAAAAAAAAAAGAGTATAGTGGTATCGTCGACACCCTTATTTGGGACATATCCCATTGGATTCCCCTATTTTCTCCCTATCATTTTAATGATAATTTGTTTTTGTGGACCAAACCCCCTTTCCCAACACCCTTATTTGGGCCCTATCCCATTGGATTCCCCATTTCACCCTGATCATCATGATACCTATCACCTATCACCATTTTTCTCTATGTTCCCAGCCACCCTTCCCAACACCCTTATTTGCAACATATCCCTTTGGATTCCTCTCTTTTCCCCATTTGTCGTGATACCCATCACCTTTAATATTTTTAGTGCATACTCGTCTCCCTATTTTTTCCTCTACCCAAATGGCCACCACCCATGCTAAAGAAATCAATTCCTTGATTTCCGATAATCTCCAAAACAAGGTGGACAACAAGACTATCAATTCCAACCTTTGTAGGCTCAATTCCTCTGTTTAGACCCTCCAGGACCAATGTAAAGACATCAAATACACACTCACACAATTGGTGAGTAGCACCCTGAACCATACCTCTTCTAAAAAACCTTCTTATCGGGAAGAAAATTACTCTTCCCATTACCTAGGTCATCATTCCACCCACCTTCCTCGAGACCTCCACCTTCCCATAATTGAGGTGAACACATGTTATGGCTCGAATCCAATAGGATGGGTAACTCAAATGGAACATCATTTCTCTTTGCATGGTATTACTAATGATTTAGCCAAGCTTTGTTATGGTATCCTACATTTGTATTTGGAACACTGGAAATGGTGGAAATAGAGTCGAAAGGAACACCAAGTATGTGTGGCTTGTACATAGTTTGTTTCAGATATTTATGACTGCTTTGACTCCGACATTCATCATTTAGGTCGATTAACCAAGTTGAAGCAGTATGGGATAGTGGAAGACTTTATTGTATCCTTTGAGAACATGGATTTTAGAAGGGATAGCATGCCATATCCCTTCTTCTGGGAATGATTTATCAGTGGTATGAAAGATGAAATTAAAATCATGGTCTTCCCCAAAACTTGGTTGGAAGATAATCAAAAATCGAAGGAAGCCCAATAGATTGTCTCCTCCCAGACCAGAAAACCATCTTTTATTCCTCGCCCTAAAACCACCAACCCTACCCCTACTGAAAACCCCCTCAAGATCCAAAAATTAACCTGGGAAGAAATGGTTGAATGCCAAGTCAAGGGTCTTTGCTATAATTATGATGAAAAATATTTTCTAGGCCACAAGTGTAAGGAAAAAAATATTTTTATGGTCGTGACTGAGGATTTTTTAGAAGAGGAGGAAGTTATACCCTGTTGGAGGAGATACTGCCCCCAGTTGATCTCAATCCACACTCTAATCCACCAGATGTTGAACCAGTGATTTCACTAAATTCGGTCACTGGATTCTCTTCTCCCCAGACCCTCAAGCTAATTGGTTACATTAAGAATTAGAAAGTTATCATCCTTGTTGACAGTGGTAGCACCCATAATTTTATTTATCACTAAATTGCACAAGAAGTCAATTATTATATCCGTGCCATCCATCATTTTCAAATCATAATTGCCAATGGAGGGTCCATGAAATGTGGATGAGGTTTTGAAAATGTGTGGCTCCAAATTGGTAATTATGACCTAAAATACCATATGTTTTTTATACAAATGAGAGGTTTTTACAATGTGCTAGGTGTTGAATGATTATGAACTCTCGACCCCATTCTCATGGATTTTAAGGAATTAACCATGCAATTCCAACAAGAGGGACAACAATATTAGTTCCAAGGAATCACTACAAGTTCCCCTAAGATCATCAGTTCCCATCGAATGGAAAAGCTTCTCAAAAAAGGTCATTCAGATATTATTTCCCAACTCCATTCCATTCAAGTAGTTGAGACACCCTCAATTCATATTGACCTTCAATATATCATATCCAAACACCAAGTTGTTTTTTCCACTCCCAAAGGACTTCCCCCTTCCCATGGTGTTCATGATCATCCCATTCCTCTTGTCCTCAGTAGTCTTCTTCCCAATGTTCTCCCTTATTTTCATCCCTTTGATGAGAATAATGAAATTGAGAAAATAGTTCAAGAATTGATCGAAGTGGGTGTTATCCATCCTATTACTAGCCCCTATTCATCTCCTGTGGTCATGGTACTCAATAAAGAAGGTACTTCGTGCATGTGTCCTGACTTTCATGCCCTAAATAAACTCACCATCAAAGACAAGTTTCCCATTCTTGTCATTGATGATTTCTTGGATGAATTGAGTGGTGCTCAATACTTTACTAAAATTGATATTCATTCTGACTACCACCAGATCCGTATGAAAGAATAATATATTCCCAAGACTACCTTTAGAACTCATGAGGATCACTTTGAGTTCTTGGTCAAGCCCATTGTCCTGTGTAATTCCCCTTCCACGTTTTGAAGCCTCATGAATCATGTCTTCCATCCTATTCTCCATCATTTTTCCTTATTTTTCTTTGATGATATTCCAATCTATAGTAAAACTTGGATATCTCATCTCTCCCATGTAGATCAAGTTCTCCATCTACTCTCTCATCCCTAACTTTTCCTCAACTAATCTAAATGTTCCTTTGGATACTTAGAAGTGGAGTACCTGGGTCATATTGTTTTCAAGGACAGTGTAAGAGTGGATCCTAAAAAAATTGAAGCTATGTAGGATTGGCCTCACCCTAAAACTATTAAGAGTTTGTGTGGATTTCTGGGTTTAATAGGTTTTTATCACAAGTTTGTTAAGAATTATGGAATGATTGTCACACCTCTCATTGCTCTCCCTAAAAATAATTCCTTCACTTGGATTCTTGTCGCTGATCACTCCTTCCATGCATTGAAAGAGGCTATGTGTACGATGCCTTTCATGGCACTCCAAAATTTTACTAAGAATTTTTTCTTGGAATGTGATGCATCGGGAATAAGAATTGGGGCATTCCTCATGCAAGATGGTCGTACTTTGGCCTTCACCAGTAAAAAAGTTTCAGACAGACATTTGGGCCAATCAATATAGGAAAAGGAAATGTTGTCTATTCTTCATGCCATGGATCTCTAGCATCCTTATCTATTGGGGAAACGCTTCTAGTTTAAAATTGATCACCATAGCCTTAAGCATTTTCTGAAACAAATAATTTTCTCCTCAAAGGAACAAAAATGGGTAACCAAGCTATTTGGCTATGATTATGAGATAATTTACAAGAAGGGAAAAGAAAATGTGGTCATTGAGGCTATTTCACAAAAATATGAAGAAGAAGGGTCCCTCTTTTCCCTCTCCTTCATTGTACCATATTGGCTCCAAGTTTCTCACCAGGAATGGTTGTAAGACCCAAAAATCTCTCTTCTGATCCAACAATTGCAAGAACATTCTCCAACTTCTCCATGGTACTCTTGGTACAATAATGAGCTTCACTACAATGAGTGTCTATATTTAAGAAAAAAGTCACAAATTAAATCCATGGTGTTGTCTGAGCTTCAGGCTTCATCCATAGCTGGGCATTCAGGGTTTACCAAAACCTATAAAAGGGTCAAATTCTTTTTTATTTATTTATTTTTTATTTGGGATGTTATGAAATAGCACGTCCACACTTTTGTGGCTGAATGTGATTTCTATCAATGCAACAAGGGAGAAACAGTAAAATAAAAAGGTAAACTGCAACCCCTTCCAATTCCCCCTTCTATTTGGCAAGATATTTCTATGGATTTCATTGTGGGCCTACCTAAATACAACAATAAGTCAGTCATCATGGTGGTGGTTGATCGTATTTCAAAACATGCTCATTTATGTGCTCTTCAACATCCTTTCGCCGCATGCACGGTGGCTCACATTTTCATGGATAATATCTTCAAACTTCATGGAATGCCTCATTTTATTGTCTCTGACAGGGATCCCATGTTCACCAACAATTTTTAGCAAGAATTATTCAAGCTATAGGGAACTCAATTGCATATTAGCACCTCCTTTCATCCCCATATTGATGGCCAAAGTGAAATTGTCAACAAGTGTTTGGAAAAATATTCGAGTTTTTTTTCATCTGACGGAAAACACCAGTCACCTCAGTGGTTACCACTAATTGAATGGTGGTACAATATATATTACCATACAACTACTCACATGACTCCTTTTGAAGAAATATATGGAAAAAATCACTTGTTGGTTCTCTCATACATGTTAGGTGTCTTGAAGGTTCAGGAGGTTGAAAAAAATCTTACAATACATGAGGCCATTCTCTCTACCCTTAAAGAAAATTTGGGGATGGATCAAAATCGCATGAAGCAACAATTCGATCAAGTTCATTCTAAATGCAATTTACTAAATGGGACTAGATGTTTCTTCATATACAACCTTATAAAAGACTTCACTCAAATTTTACCATTGTCAGAATCTTGCTCCCAAATTATGGTCCTTATACAATTCTCAAGCATGTAGGGCCAATCGCCTATCAGTTAGATCTACCCAATGATTCTAAGCTCCATCATATTTTTCATGTCTCATGCTTAAAGAAGGTGATTGGAACTAAGTGTTAAACTCAACCCTGTCTCCTTGAGTTGAATGAAGAAGGTTCCATTTGGTTACATCCCCAAGCAGTCTTAGACCAATGTGAACATCATCTCTGTTAGCGCGCCATCCGGAAAGTGTTAGTGTAGTGTAAAGATACAACTCCAAAAGATGTCATCTGAGAGCCCGCTACCATTCTGCAACAATTTCCTCATCTCAAGCTTTGAGGACAATGTTTTTTTTCAAGGGGGAGGGCATGTTAGGGACCTAACCTCCCTAACCCCTTATGTAGGTAGAATAATATATTTCCCATGTAATAAAGGCCAAAATTATTTTATAAGGCCTATTTAATAAATGTGAACAAGTTAATGTAAGAAGACCTTATAGAATCTTTCTCTTTTGGAAAGATCTTCCGCTAGAAGGTTCTTTAGAAGATAGAATTAGTATACATAGGAGTAGGAGACATGAGAAGTCTTTGTCTTGAGAATTATTGTAATAGAGCGTTGTTCTACTAGAGGCTTCCCCCTTGAAGAGGCAAGTGAACATTGTTTTCTATCAATAAAGGTATTATTATGGTGTTGTGGTTTCATATATTGTGTTGTTTTTTTGTTATTCGCTGCAATATTTCTATTTTTCCGCTATTATAATAGATCTAGTATCTTACACATTGCAAGACAACATTCAACATGAAATACATTGTCTCCGTTCTATTTCCCTAGTCAATGTTGTTATAGCCCAAACTAGCAGCCCTTGTGAGGGTGTTCTTAGGGATAAGCACAACATGGGAAATGCACCATTGTCACCTTAGAATGATGAACCTTGGGTACTTTAGCTAAGGTGGTGAATAAACTATGCAAAAACAGTCTAACAATGGTTAAATGCAAGTACAAATGAATAATAACAACGAAATTAGCTCAAATTTACAAAATAGATGGTGAATCCCCCTATGATTTCACCAAAAATCTTCAAAATGAAATATAATAGCAATGAACCACTTAGGAGATGAATTTCACCATTATAATGTGTTGGATATGCTTTATAAACAATCCATAAGTGAAATATAAGCTAGGGTGAAATGCACATTTTAGGGTTAAACCATAGCTTTAGGGTTTCACCAATTCTGAATTTTATTGTTGCAATTTAATTTCCATAATTAGCAAATACCTTAAATTGGCCACAAAAAAATAGATACAACCTTGAAATACATTACCAATAGGGTTGATTTGTATTCTTATGGTTAGAAATTAACAATGAAGCATAAACCCATGAATGAAAATGCCTAGAAAATGAAAGTAAATCGTTAGTTTTACATTAGACAATGAAATAAATATTATTGACAGTATATATTTTCTATTTTTATGTATTTTTATATTTTATGTGAGTTAAGCTTAGTGTCTTATCTCCACTTAGGACTTATGGGGTCCAAAAGTATGGCCCTCTAAGAATTGGTTGTCCACGTTTATGGATTAGAATGACTATAGGGCCACAAGGGTAGTAGTCTCTTATCTAATCAAGACAAACCATGAAAACCAAGGCCCTACAAAAAGGGTATCCTCAAGGGAATAGCCTTCACCAACAAGATCAAAAAAATATTTGAAAATAATACTTAAAACCCTTGCCAAGGAATATAGAACTAATCAAAACAAGAGATAAGCACTTACCAAATTGTTTTAGGGAAGAAGGAAGAGATACAAACCCTAGACATCCTTCCTTCAAGTATTTGATAACTCCTCATTGGATCGATCTTGCTAATTTATGTAGAATCTTGAATCATTTCACAATAGCCTTTAAAAATACTAGGAAGAATAACCAAGAAATATAGAGATCCAAGAATTGACACCAAGAAAACACCAAGTAAGGATCTTCTATTAAATGGCTCCAATAATTGTCTCCAATAATTCACAACAATTTGGAATGAGAGGAGTGCCTTTATTTATAGATGAGACTCGCAACTATTTTCCATTCTTTATTCCCTAAATCTAGGTTAAGAAAATAAAGTAAAAGTGACTTGCCATCCACATAACATGGAGACTAAGTCAAAATACAATTAAAAGATGTTACATATGCTAGAAACCCTCATAAAGAGGTGACATCACCCTTGAAGGGAATCGATTTTCCCTTAGATGCTTAACATTCCCATAAAAAATGCTTCAACACATATCTAGGAAGCCTCCCAAGCAAGTAAAGCTCCAACGTTTGTCTCCTCCAAGTGGAATGTTCTCATGAAAGTGTGGGGAATGACCTCAAAAGGGGACGGCATCCACAAAATGTGCTCAAAGAATGCTCAAATAATACCCATAAACCCTTGAAATATGTCTCCAAAGCATGATCATCTCCATATATAAGGTCAAGGCACCTCCATGAAGCATGGGAGTAACTCTCCAAGTCAAAAAATGGGTCATAAAACCTCCAACAACAAGAATGACGTCAAAAGAAAAGGTCAACCCTCAAATTATGAAAAGACATCTCCACATCATCAAATCACCTTAAGTGAGTGCCAAGTCATGTCTTCAAGGTGAAACATCATTTAAGTGACCTCCACATCATCCAAGTGTGCTCCAAATAACCCCACGACTATCATAAAGTGCCCCAAGTGAGGTCAACCCCCTTTAGTGAGCAAAAACACTTTAAAAAAATGCCAAAGGAGGGGGACGTTCAAGCATCTAACACAGCAAGTGTAAAGGGTGTCCACATGGATGTAAATAGCTTGTTCGTGCCTCAGAGTGTGACTAATGCCTCGAGAAACATGATATGCCTCGAAATCCATGAGACTAACTCGAGAAATGTGAAACTGGATAAACATGTGCAAATTCGCAGAATCATCTCCAAGGGCCTGTGACCAAAGTCCGGTACATACATAAGAAAAGAGGGTCCATGTAGGGTAAAATAGGTGAGCTAAACCATGGGTGTGACAACCCTTACAAAGCGCAATCACCTTTTACATAGCAAAGAATAAGTGAATAGTTAGGGCCCCGTAAATCATGTATCCTAGTAGGTCCACCTCAAAATGCCTGCATACCTACCCATAACATAAATGCCCAACTTAGAGGAAGTAACCACCTCTAAGGGATAGTCGACCGAAGCAAAAAAAACAAGCACCTTGAGAATGGGGACTAAAGGGACATGCCATGACCATTCACCTAAGGGGATCTAGACAACCACTAACCAACACTTGTACATCAAATCATCCCATCATGGCCACCACATACAAAGAAGTCATCACACTTTGGGCTCATCGGAATGGTCACATCTCGAGAAAAAATGTAGGGTACACTACAGAGAATCTGAGGTGTAACAGGGTACCATAGACTCAGTATTGAGACAAATCATCACATCTCGAGGTAGGATAGGGTTTTCCAATTATGTCACTTACATGAGGCAGAGACAAAAGGGTGCCTCATTTTCTAATGCCCCATCTACTATGAGATTAGATAGAGATATTATTTTCCTATTCAGGTCTTAGGGAGCTCCCTTGCCACTTTTTTCTGCTACATCAATCAAAGATGCCTTGCTCTCTTTAGGAGGAAGTATTTGGACACAAATCCCAATCTCTATGTGTCTCATGCCAGATGAATGCCTTCCAGAGGATCACCTCATACTTTTAGTTGTCCTATCTAATCAGGGCAACAAGCAACAAGAAGAGATCCACGATACTTCAAATTCTAAATTGGCACACCTCGAGCATGTTGACGATGAGGCAACCATCAGTCACATGTTCAAATCCAATTGAGTCCCTCGTGGTTACTAGCTTCTATTGTGGTTGGTGATTGGGTTGCCTTCCATCTGAATATTACAGGGAAAGAGCGGGGGTGGGTTCCAAAAACAAAATTAATATAAAAGTCAACATTCAATAAACTGATGGGCTCAAAAATTAATGGGTAAAGCCATCTAAATTCATACATCAAACTTTCCTTCTAGATAAATACATGAAAGCAAACAAAAAATGCAGAAATGAAGGAATAATAGTGGAATGAGAGAGAAAAAGGTTGGTTGTTTGACAAAACTGCAAAAATAAATAGATAGATACAATTTTATTAAACCCTCTGCAAGGCCAACCAACCCATGGGACAAGACTGTTTATATACCATGAAACATTTTGCATGAAATTCAAAAACACAGCAAAAGCAAAACTAAAGATTACAACAAACGAGTAGAACAAATTGAGGGTGTGTCCAGATCAGTGTTCAAAAAAGTTTTGGACTAATCTAACATGGTCTCCTTTGCTCCGAGCTGGAGTGCGTTTTTCCTTTCGTTGTTGATTTCAAGACTCTTTCTCTTGCACGCATCACTGGTGCAACGATTGAGAGTTCTTTATCATTCTTCATCCTTTACTTCTTGTATAGCCTTTGCCTCTACCTCGATCCTCTAGGGACATCATTCAACACCCTCCAATTTTGATTAAAATGCCTAATCCAAGCCTTAAAATATGGTAGAAAAAGTTTAACATGCCTAATCAATGATTTTAGTTTGAGTGAAGGGTACATTTTTACTAAGGTCGTGACAAAGGAGTTCAACAATCAACACCACCAACATTAGGGTACATAAAGGGCTTGGTGCTCTTGATTAAATGCCAATCAAATGCCCTCATACGTGATAGAATCCAATGAAAATGTTTTAAATTTTAATCCCATCGATCCTGAAATCCTAAAAATTGTTAAGTTTGTTGAATTTTGAATGGGATATGAAATTCTACTTTCTCCGTATGAATTCCAATGAGGTTGGAACCACTCTCAAACATGCTAAAACAATTAATGGTACTGTTAAAAATTTAAGTAAAAGTTGACATTTCCTTTATATTTCCTAAAGAAATGTCAACTTTTACTATGAGAATTGAACATTACCATTAATTGCCAACATTTTTGGTGAAACCTACTCGAAAACCACAGTGATAGTTCAATGTGTCTAGTCACCAGTGAGTGCCTGGGGAGCATCCAAGGAGCATCTACGAAGTGCCCAAGGAGCACCTAGGGAGCATGCTCCCTACTTCGGGAGCATCCGAGGGAGTGCTTGGAGAGCATGCTCCCTACTTCGAGAGCATCCCAGGGAGCACCATGCTCCCCACAATGCCAAGGAGCCCCAAAGCACGTTCCCAAATTTTGGGAGCACGCTCCAACTCGAAGCGGAGTTTTGGGGGGGAAGCATCCCCTAGGAGGGTGCTCTCAACAGCATTGATTATGAGAAAGATATGTGCATGGACAATCAAACATTGTTGGTTTTCATCCTTGCTAGGACAAAGCTCATACACCACATGTGTCTAATAACAAAGACTAAATAATAAGTTAATTGGTATATAAGTAGTGGTTGTGGCAACAAGTAGAGGTATATCTATATTGTCATCGTGCTCATTTAAGTAATAACTAACATTACTATTTTTTATTGATAATCACCTTATTTAGTCCCTATTCAGTATGTTATAGTCTTTCCATACATTTCAATTGAATCTTGGAACACAACTGGGAATTTGAAATCAGAACCAAAACGTTATTTAATATCATGACAATCTACATGAAACAAATTGGATAATACAAAAGCACACAAGAAAACATAAAAGAAACTAGAATTGCATGTATATGGTGGTACCTACATGTGTATAGAACTTGCTATTACTGGAAGTAGATCATCCTTGGTGCATGATATTTAAGAGAACAAAATTTGGAAAAATAAATCAAGTAAAAAGAAAAGAATGTAATGTGATAATAGCACATCCACCAAAAATCTAAGAGCCAAACCTCTAGCTTTTTTTTCATTGGATAGTATTGAAAGTAATAAAAAATGTAGAGAGCTTAACATTGCCAGTTATAAAATATGACAAAACCTAGCATTAACAATACATACACAAAGTATAGTTGATTAAAACTCATGCAATCCTTCAGAAAGAAAAGGATTGAGATAAGATGTTCAGGACGGCTAGAACTTACATAAATAGGGCTCCATGCAACAACCAAAGAGATCTGTCTGCCATTCTCCATAGCGATGTGAACCTCTTTGTGATATTAAGTCACGTCCTGAAGATATTGATGAATCCTGTCTGCATAGACAATACTGCACCACCCATCAGCTTATAGCTCTATCATTTGTCTTTGTAAAAGAGGAAAAAATTATAAATATAAGTACTCATAACTAACCATAACTAAAAATTAACCAAGCTTCCAACAAGTTACAAAGCTAATTGTCATATAGATGTTTGGCATATCCAATGTTACAGAAGAACAAAAAACATCATTGGGAGTTGTAAAGCACAAAAATGGCAGTCTAGAGAGTGCAGAAAATTCAGGTTATAAGAAGCCACACAAAATTTAACATTTCATTTTTGGTTAAGGTAGCATACAATTTTGTAAGTTAAATCACTATGCAATGACAAGATTATGGGGTTATATATATATATATATATATGAACGAAAGATCATTTTTTTATCCCGGCCAAACTCCAGAGAATAGAAATCAGATCTAATTGTTTCATCTATTTATTACCGGCAATGTTTTGTTACCAAAGTTATTTATAGATATTTATAATTTATATTAATGTGCGTTTATAGGGGCCTCGAGATGATGTTAATTGTTGAAGCATGAATCATATACAAGACTATTGTCAGTAGTTATTTTATTGAGGAGCTTCAGATTTCACAAGGACTTTTAGTGGTAGTAGTCCAATAAGAGTTGTAGGCCTCCTGCTTTCACTTTTTTGTTTTCTCCTTTACACCGAGTGAAAGAGGAGATTTCCCAGCACGTTCAATGACCTCTACTGCCTCACTGGGAAGAATGTGGTTCTAGGGCCATCTTCTAGACCATGGATGATGTCAGGGAGCTTCCGAAAAAAGAAAGAGAAGTGGAAGTTATCCTCCTCCCCTAGTAATCATGGGATCTACAAGCAAGCAGAGGAAGAATTATCTATTTCCTTGAGTGTTGAACCTCTCAAAGTATCGAATATCATGTATGAGAGTTATACCAGCACAGGATGCTTTACAAACTATGCCTGTGTGGCTTTCCCACCCAACTTTTTCGACCTAGATCTCCAAGAACTAGAAGTTACAAGGTTCAACAGGGGTAACCATATTAACCAGATGCTATTTTGTGGTTATTTTTCCAAATAGCAGAGATGTCTTTGACGTCAGTCTAGACTTTATGGTTAGGGCTAGCCTTTCAAGGAAATTCTGGGAGAAAACCTTTGATCATATTCTTGACACACCTCAAGGCTCAGACAATCACAATGTGGGTTAGGATTTTGGGACTGTCGTTCACTCAATGCACTAGAATTTGTGTGGATCTAGACCCGCAGTAGCAGAGAGGGATCACTGCTTCAGTGAACCTGAATCTTTCAAATCATGTTTGGGGGCAAGCAATTGATTATGAAATATTCCTGAAATAGAGGATTTTCACACCTCAGACAATCACAATGTGGGTTAGGATTTTGGGACTGTCGTTCACTCAATGCACTAGAATTTGTGTGGATCTAGGCCCGCAGTAGCAGAGAGGATCACTGCTTCAGTGAACCTGAATCTTTCAAATCATGTTTGGGGACAAGCAATTGATTATGAAATATTCCTGAAATAGAGGATTTTCTATTCCCTTATATTATAAATGCCCTTCCATTGCACTGTAAAGGGGTTAATTGGATATTAATAATTATCAAGGGCCAACAACTACAACAAATTCACGATGTTACAACAATTGCACAGAATCAAAGGAAAATAAATTATGAGACATCAAATTATCAAGAATTGACACTGACAAGAATTGCTTATGGAGGAATGGATAACCAACAGAGGCAGAAAGAGAGAAATAAGGAGAGATCTTATTACTTGGTTTCATCGTAGGTAAAACCCTTAACTACAAAACTTTGAGGACAATGCTTTTTCTAAGGGGGGTATTATGTAATGTATGCAATGACACTAATGTGGATATATAAGGGGATAATGAAGCAAATGTATGTATAAATAGTATGTGTGGTCCAGCAGTGGGCCTACATGGGCTATTAGTGAGAACTAATATATAAAGGTCAATAGAATCATTATTACATACATTGATTTATGATTATCCTACTTGAATGTATTGGGTTATCTGGAGTTATCCTAATATCCAAGGAGCTATTGTGTAACTCATCATTGTTATCTTTTTGGGAGTTGTTCTCCATGCTCATATTTGGTGTACATTGTGTGTATCCAAGTTTATCATGCTTTATTGTGATTTATGTTCATTACAAATCACCTCACATATGAAAGCCTTTCTTAGCCAATCGTTTTCCTACAAAGGAGGGACTTAACCTTAGTTGTCCCTGTTCCATTGCAAAAGTCTAGATTGAGTATGCAACCAGATACAATCCTTGACAACAGTTCAAATAGTCCCAATGAACTTGTTCAGGTATGAATTTCCAAGTTTGCAATATGCTCTTCAGAAAACGAATCAGAAATCTGAAGGCTTCAGCTGCACCAACTATCACGGAGACCAAAAAGGGCTTGGAAAGCCAATTACATGTGTTACATTTTGAATATGGTATCACACAAGGATTTGTTAGGGTGCATGACAACCCATAACCCTAATAATCCATTTGGCTGCTAGCAAAGCCCCTTGAGCATGAGTAGCATGTCAGGCCAAGTCCCCCATCTGAAAAAAGTGCAGAGATCCAAACAAATCAATGATGGGCCTTATTTCTTGCCTTGCTTTGCCCCAAAAAAGGAAGGAGCATTTCCAACTGTTGGTACCAAGTACTAGAAGGAAAGAGAGACGAGGACTACAAAACATGACTTGCAACCCATATTCTATTCGTGATAATGATCTGGCCAGCAAGAGAAACACCTTGAGTGGCCCAACAGTGAAGTTTGCTTTAAATCTTGCACAAATCCAGTCCGAAAGAGTTTTGACAAGTACATCAATGCCAAAAGGGATGCCTAAACAGTGCACAATATGTCTTGGTTGAATGAGCTTCCATTTCCTATTAAAAATGCAGGCAAGTCTCTGTGCCTTGTTACCCCCTCACATCTAGGGGTAACTAGAGGAGATTTTTCCTCCCATGATCCACACCACAGACAGCAGTTCTGAAGATGACTTTCAGGATTCTCCACAGACAGTTGCCCACATATGCCTCCCACTCTATGCTCAGTTCACTCACATCAGATGATATGGTGCATGACACACATGAGGTACCTTGTTTTGATGCTCCATATTAAGTGTTAATGCTTAATGTTTTTGACATGAAAATAGTGATCATGGGTTGAATCGGATGATGGATCGTGATGCTTTGAATTTATACCTTTTTCCTTGTTTCAACTTGGTGGTCGTCATCACCTCCTAGTCAAATGTTGTACTTGTCACTCTTGGGCAGAGTTGTACTACCAGGGGGCCTTGATAGGGGTAACGTGTCCATATCCCAACTTATACATAACATACTCCATCTTTCCCATTTCCATTATCCCTTCTTTTGGGTTGGTTGTCATAGGTCACCCACTAAGGTTCATGCTTCATAATCCCATGAGAAGAAGGAGCTAGAATACTCAAGGTTGATGCAGCTTGATATAAAATATATATATATGGAAAGAGCAAATGCTAAAATCAAAATGCAAAGCAAAACAAAGAATAAAGAAAAAGCAAAGTCAGGAACCAAGAAAGAATAAGAAGCATGAGCTATGCCCCCTCACTAAGAGGCCATCACCCCAAGTCCTATGCAATGAATGCATACCTAACAAAAAGGAATTAGCAAATGAAAATCAAAAGCCAAAAAAGGTTGAATGAATAATGAAAAAGGAAAATAGGGGTTTGGAAAGAAACAGTGCCGAGGAAAGGGCAACGCATTGCCTAAGAACTCCCTCATACAAAGGCGCTCATAAGGATGACTATCATACATAACCTTTCATGACTATGCCACCACCCATAAAGTAAACCCCAAACATATCATATGCCATTACACATATTCCTTGATGGGTTTCTTGGGAAATACTCATTTTCCTGGGTACTGGCACACCTAATAGGGGTTAATAATGATCCTCCCATACCTAAGCGCTCATAAGGATGACTATCATACATAACCTTTCATGACTATGCCACCACCCATAAAGTAAACCCCAAACATACCATATGCCATTACACATATTCCTTGATGGGTTTCTTGGGATATACTCATTTTCCTGGGTACTGGCACACCTAATAGGGGTTAATAATGATCCTCCCATACCTAAACTTGCCAAATTGTAAAATTTTATGAGCTAGTGTGAAGTTTGAAGAGGATATGACTCACTTTCTATGTTCCATTTTACTTGTGTACATGCCTACGAGTTTGATGGATACATTGTACCAATGAGCCTCTCCTTGGACAATGTACTTCACATGGCTACACACTCAATTGAGCCTTGGTCCTTTGGAGGACGTTGAGGGGCTACTTGCACATTTTAATGAAGGTCATTGCATATCATTTAGAGAATGTTGAGGCTTTTGAGGACATGGCACCCTTGTTGAGACATCCTAGCACCCATTGGAGATGACATGGCACCTCGATGATGGGACGTTGCACTTTATTGATGATTTGGCACCTACTGATGAGACGTCACACCTTTTGGGCGATGATATGTCACTTTGGGATGAAACATTGAACCTCTTGGAGGGAACATTTCATTTTTGGAGCCCTCACACTTCATTTTTTAGTGAGTCATCCACTCTATGAT
>CBVK0101843857.1:0-15449 GCA_900067695.1 Picea abies
AAATGAGTCTTTGGGCAGGAAGCGCATTTTTCAACCCGGAAGCGAGCTTCCGAAATCCAGAAGCGCGCTTCTAGATTTCGGAAGCTGGCTTCCTACCCAGCTTCCTGAGTGAACTCGCTCGGAGCGAGCTTCTGAGACCGGAGCCGGGGGGGCGCTTCCGGTAACACTGAGGAAAGCTCTCGCTGCAAACAACTAACTTGTCAGTAAGAATTATATGCCCTCTCAGTCCAGCAATTTCTCAGGTTTTTATTTTAATATCTAGTAAGAATTATATGGCCTCTCAGTCCAGCAATTTCTCAGGTTTTTATTTTAATATTTATTAGTCATAAATGCAGAAACTTGTCACTTGAAGTTGTAAAAAACTGTTGGAGAGCTAAAAAGTCTCTAGTTATGATGCAGACTTTCAATTGGAGCAAATCACTTTGATTCAGTCTATCTACTTGCCATACCAGACAGTTGTCAGCCAATTATTTAATTCTTAATAATAATATGGTATCAAATAACTCCTTATATTTTCCCAACATATATAGCTTTCAAATGAGAATGATGCATGTTAAGTATGTCTCAAAAGCAGCACCGGTGACATGAATCCTTTGGACTACAACAAAGCAACGAACCAGAACTCAGAAATTAATTTCATAAGCATTCTCCTTTTTTTCAGCCTAATTAATTTAACCTGTTAAAATCCTTGTACTCAAGTCTTACAGAATACAGAAACTCAAGCTTTGCTTCCAAGATGCAATTATGACTGGATTTAAGGGTCATATAAGTGCAACAATGAGATTATGGTTAGCTTAAGGCACACAATAGCAATCAACACCAAAATAGACTATAGTGACATCTATTACAATCTATAATAGTAATATTTAAGTACCTCACAAATAGCTCCTGTAATCATCAATATTTATATTACACCTTATCAACCAAAATCCCAAATTAGTTAGGCTGCAGGCACAAATTATAGACCTCTTGAGGACTATTGACAGGATGCATACCTTCCATCTTGCTTCCGAAGATAACTCCCGTCCATTGGGGATGGCTGTTCTTCACAACAATCTGCACATGGGTGATTTTCTTCACAATTTGAATGTTGGAAATGCTTTCTTTCAGGAGGAATATTTGCAACATTTTCCGTAACCTCAATAAGATGACGAATCACATCGCACTGATCAACGTCCATATTAGCTCGTGACCTATGCAATTCAACCTGCAGTTTCTCATTCTCTTTTTGAAGAGCCTCCTCAAATCCCAAGTATGGATACCTACGGGAAAGGGACTTCCGCAACATTGAAGAGTTCAATACTGAAGATTCTGGATGTAAGATTGCATCATGAACTTTCTCCTCCTCTTCATCGAGAGTGTATTCTCGCTGGTCCTTCTCAATGGCCTGGAGTCGGTCCTGCTGACACAATTTCATGGACAGCACAAGAATACTTCAATAATGTTCTGTACAACGCAGTTTCAGTTTGTCGCCTTTTCAAAGAGGTTGCAAGTACATTGTAAACAGTATGCTAATTTTATTTATTTATATGTGTCCATCTTTTGAAAGAAAATGAATGCAATGTCGCAATAACAAACTAAAATTCACACATGTTTAGCTAAACTAAAATTGAAAATAAATCAGAAAGAAGAATCCAAAACTGATGAAACTTTGTATCTCAAAAAAATATTGGAATGTTTCATACTGCATTGAGATGTCATCCATTACAAAACTAAGTAACAGGAAACGTCCCTCAGGGGCCCCATGTCCATATACTGCATGTTGGACACATGTCCGATGTGTGTTTGGCACATGTCCTAAAATATGACATGTGCCAAACACATGTTCGACACATGCCCTGGATGTATCCTGAAGTAACTAAGGCCTGGACATGTCCTGAAGTAACTTAGGCTTTCGGCCACTTAGGTTTCTGGTATAACAGGATCAACTACACCAAAAGTAGTTGCTCTTCAATATAAATCTAAACAAACTGTTGGAAGAACAGTTGTGAATGAATGAAACTTCTTGTTTGGGAGTGCTTAGACACAATGTGACCATCCTTGTGCTGGATTGATTGCAAAAACTGCATCTCCCCACTAACATGGCAGCTGAAACTGTACTAATCCAAGTGGATTTGGGTTACTGATATCCTATTGGTAATACTCATGTCATAGCATATCATACAAGACCTCATGTTGAGAATACAATTTNCANGTTACTGATATCCTATTGGTAATACTCATGTCATAGCATATCATACAAGACCTCATGTTGAGAATACAATTTCTAAATACATTACCTGGTGTTCATAAATCCATGGGTTCACTCTTGGTTGCGGTGCATGTGAAATCATAAGCAATAAAATTAGGAAAGGTCTAGTTTTTTGAACCTATTGTGATAAGTTCAATTATTTGAAGAATCACACATTCTCCACACACTGCACGCTGCAGCTACCTCATTAAATTTCTTTTCTTTTTGTAAAAATATCAATGATAATTCGAAATATAGTATTTTCAGTATTCACATTAATTATTGCTCTCTCTTTGTTTTTCTGCATCAAACCAAGGCAGTGAGATTTCTCCCCACTATGGAGCGCTCATTCCCCTGATTCTTTATTACCTGCAATTGATTTTCATACTACTTCCTTTAGAGGTTTATTGGACCCTTCTATTTCATGATCACAGCTGGATCATTATTTTCTGTTCGGTTCCCTTTAATTCATCTAATTCTTTTCTGTCCCATTCCCATTGGCATTCCCACCTATAGTATCAGCGACTCTGTATGAGACTGTATCTATGTAATACAATTTGATTTTGAGGACATCAAATGACTTAATGAGAAAACTGCAGTTTATGGTTCTAGCATCTAAACTTCTATTTTATGACGTGTATTGAATATTCTAATTTCTTGTGTGTTTGATCATCACTGATCATTGATGTAGTAATTAGTTTCTAATTTCTAAAAAAATCGGATCTCTGCATCTATATTTTATTTTTGTATCTGTAATTTTTTAATCTATATATAATGTGTCCCCTGTGTCCTGTTTCTGGGGTCAACGTGTCCCATGTCAGATACTCTTATCCACATGTCCTCTGTCCCTGTATCATGTGACTTAGTTACAAACTTGTTTTATAATATTGCTTTGTCAAACATCAAATCTTTGCAAAGAATCATGGATTATGCATACAACCAGAAGCGAAAACACATTAATTGTCAACTTATTAATTCTCATATGACATTAGATTATCTATTTAAATTGTATTACAAGATATCTTGCATAGGAATCATAAATGATTCCAATTATGTACACAGAAGTTCGTTCCTAAAAGAGTGTTCACAATTACTATTTAATAAAACAGTACGGAGTGAATACCTTCGGATAGCAATAGTGTACTAAAACAATAATAGCAGGGATATCTGGGAAGGGACAGTACCATAAAAGGAAGTATTGCCATCACTGTGATGTCTATTTCTTTATAAAGTTGACCTTGTTTTACAAGTTGTCCCCATGGTCAGGACTTGGGAGAATTCCAACAAATACTGGACAAGCTACTTGAGAAATATAAACTTCAGTGTTGAGGACTTGTTTATCTCAAGCAAAAACACTACATTTTAAATTGATCAAAGCTTCAGTTCACAATTACTATAGAATAAAGTTTAAACCAGTAGAAACTCAGTAAGGAATGGGTACCTTGGGACAGCAAGAGTGTGTTAGAAAAATAATAACAGGGATATCTGCGAAGAGACAGCAGAATAAAAGTATGTTTTAGCATCACTATGATGTCTATTTATTTATAAAGTTGACCTTGTCTGATTAAGTGCTCATACATTTTCGCGGCAAGGTTAGGACACAGGAGCATTTGAACCAATATTGGACAATCTTTACTTGAGAAATATGAACTTCAGTGTTGCGGACTTATTTATCTCGAGCAAAAACATTAAGTCTTAAATTGATCAAAGTTTGTGTTTTCTGCAATATTACAGCATAGAAGACTGTCAAAACAAATTTCTGGTTCACTATCACCTAACTCAGGTTCTGGATAGAGTTAATATGTCACTATAACAAATTCTATTTATAGGATTACCTGTAATCTGAATTAGCGATTCAAGGCCCTTTTGTCAAAATCAGCATTATATTACCAAACAACCAACACCCTTGTTATAATTCTCCAGCAATTCATAACACAAACTTTGTGACTGCAATAAAATGAAATGGACTTCACATGGAGAAAGTAGAATTTTAGGTCCCATTCAAAATTCAGCAGACTTAATGGTTTTCAGGATTTCAAGATTGGCAGGATTGCAATGTTTCCAATGGTTTTCAGGATTTCAAGATTGGCAGGATTGCAATGTTTCCACTGGATTTTATCATGTATAAGGGTATGGAAGTTGGAACTGGCATTTAATCAAGAGCACCAAACCCTCTTTGTACCTCAATGTTGGTGGCATTGATTGATGAACTCTTCTGTCATGACCCTAGTAAAAATATACCCTTCACTCAAGTAAAATCACTTATTAGGCATGCTAAGCTTTTTGTATCTTAATTTTATGCTTAGAGGGTGACACTGATGATGAGGATCCTAATATAGGAAATGATTTTGATGATGTGTAGTTATTTATTGTAGTGTGATTTTTTTTGGACTCTAGAGGCCATTTAGAACTTCTTTGTTGATGTATTTTGGTTTAGAGATGGATTGCACTCAGTGCTATGGGTGACACTGATGATGAGGATCCTAATATAGGCAATGATTTTGATGATATGCAGTTATTTGTTGTAGCATGATTTTTTTTTTAACTCAAGAGGCCATTTAGAGCCTCTCTGTTGATGTATTTTGGTTCATAGATGGATTGCACTCAGTGCTATTTTGAATATATGCACCCTTGCTATATACATGAGAAACTTTGCATATTCGAGTTCTAGAACTGCCAGCTGGGTCAATAGATGCATCATGTTCCCCACACCTCAATACTCTGAACTTCCTGGTTCAGATTCATGGAATTGGCTAAGTCTCATCGGTTCTTACTCAGTAATCCATGTACTGCTGGAATCATGGAATCCTTTCCACTTTACCAAATACATTATATAATCTTTGGATCTGGTTGAATCTATCTTAGTGTCTACTACTCATTCAATCTGGTCTCTGCTTTTCTTGGGTGTGTGTTTAGTCCAATCTTCATGCACTTTAGCAACTTCTACACTCTGTTCCTGCTTGAAGAGGATAAATGTTTGCAACATTGAAAATGGCACTGCTATCGAAATGTTCAGGAAACTCCACCAGATAAACATTACAACTAATCCTTCTTAATATTTGACAAGGGCCAATCTTCTTAGGTTTGAGCTTGTCGTAGGTACCTCAAGGGTACCTCCCCTTTCACAAGGGCACCATAACCCACTCCCCTTCTTGAAAAAGGTTTTCCCTTCTACATAAATCAGCTCTCTGTTTGTATTGTTCATTCATGGACTCCAATTTGTCCCTTGTTTTCCAATGCAGCTCATGAATGTGTTTGGAAAAACTCTCAGCATCACGGCCAATAGGCATTCTCATGGATAATTGAAGTAGGTCCACTAACCCTTTTGGACTTGCCCCAGAAACAATTTGAAAAGGAGAATTACCTTTAGACCTATTAGTGATAGAACTGTATGCAAACTCAACCTGTGCCAAGCTCTGACCCCACTACTTCAGATCTTCACCAATCAAGCTTTGCAACAAATACCCAAGCTTCTATTTACTACCTCCGTTTGCCTGTCCGATTGGGGATGATATACCAAGATGAATTGTAATTTACTGTCCCGTTTTCTCCATAAATTCCTCCAAAAGTGACTCAGAAATTACTATCTCGGTCACTAGTAATTGTCCTCGGCAATCCATGTAAACATACAATCTTTTCAAAAAACAATTCAGCAATTATACTGGCATCTAAAGTTTTCTTGCATGGAAGGAAGCAAGCCATTTTAAAAAATCTATCCACGACTACAAAGATAAGAGTCATTACCTCTCTGAGTTCATGGCAGTCCCAAAACAAAGTCCATTGAAACATCAATCCACAGTCTTTCCAGTACAGGGGGGGAGGGGGTTATACAGCCCAGCGTTCTGCTGTCCCCCTTTAGCAATCCGAGAAGTTCGACAAGTAGAAACAAACTTGTCGACATCCCTTCTCATTTTTGGCCAAAACAATTTCTCACTTGCCAAATTATAAGTCTTGTCCCTAAAGTGTCCTCCTAGACCTCCAGAATGTAATTCTTGAAGTAGCTCTTCTCTCCTGGACCTAACTGTATTACTTTTAAATAGAAATCCATCAGCCAATATATAACGCTCAAGATCAAAGAACTTTTAGTGCTCAATCAAGCGAAGATCGAGGGTATTGACAAACACACTCGATCAAAGGAATTATTACCTAGGGTGTTGAGATCCTCATAGATTTTGCACACAGAGGATCAGCAGTATACTCACTCTTCATTTTTTCAAACCCAATAACCTCATTTCCCATTTGACTAGACTATGGCACCACCTGCTCAAAGCATCTGCTACAACATCAGTTTGACACACTGGCACTACACTACAAATGAACAAGACTGCAAAAAGGAAACCCATTTGCCATGCTTGTGGTACAACTTGGATTCTGAATTTATGTCTCTCAATGCTTGGTTATTAGTGAGCAAAATGAACTCCGAGTGGGAAGTAATGCCTCCAATACTTCAATGCTTGTACGATGGCATAAAATTCTTGTCATAGGTATTGTACTTGTTCTAGGCATCATTCAATTTTTCACTAAAATAGAAACAGGCTTACCTTCTTGACTGAACACCCCACCAATGGTCGCAACCGATGCATCGCATTCATGGTAATAACCTTCTCAAAGTTCGGTAAAACGAGAATTTGGGCTTTAGATACCTTCATTTTCAATTCTTCAAAACTACTTTCAGTTTCTTTTGTCCATGTGCATTGTGAATACTTTTCCTATAGTGAAAACTGTTAATGGTGCACCGATGCTACTGAAATGTCTAATGAACTTTTTATAGAAGTTCACCAATCCATTGAAGCTTCTCACTTCTGTTATACTTCGGGGAGTAGGCCACTCAAGAATAGCCTCCACATTTTCTGGATCCAAGCTTCAGCCCATCCACTGATATTACATTACCAAAATAAACATGCTGTTTTGTCCAAAATTCACTCTTCTCCTAGTTGATGAACAATATTTCAACTCTTAGTGTGTTGTACACTTCTCTCAAACATTTTGTGTTCCTCCATGCTTTCGCTGAAAATTTGAATATCTTTAAAATAAACTATAACAAACTTTCCAATAAATGGTCTTGATACTACCTGATTCATAGTCCACATAAACGTAGTTGGAGTGTTGGACAGCCCGAAAGGCATAACCAACCATTCATATAGCCCATCTTCATCTTAAACACGGTCTTCCACTCTTCACATCTTCAAATTCAATTTGGTGGTAACCACTTTTAAGATCCATGTTGGAGAAGATCTTTGTACTAGCTAAACAATCTAAAATGTCACCCATTCTAGGCAATTGATATTAGTACTTAATGGTAATCTTGTTAATAGCCCTAGAACCCACACACAACCTCCATTTGTTATCCTTCTTAGGTGAAAAAAGAGCAGGAACAACACAAGGACTCATACTTTCTCTTACGAATCCCTTTTCTAATAATTCGGGACTCTATTGCCTCATTTCCTCATTAGAGATGGTTGATTAACAATCTTTCAACTCTTAGTGTCTTGAACACTTCTCTAAAATATCGTGTTCCTTCGTGCTTTCACTGAAACTTATAATATATTTAAATAAGCTATAACAAACTTTCCAATAAATGGTCTTGTTACCCCCCAGTCCTAGGGGTAACTAGAGGAGATCATGTCTCATGGCCCGCAATGGAGAACATGATCCTGACCATGATGATGATCAGCATGTCCACAAATGGCAGCCCAACAGCCCCCCCCATTCACCTTTACAACTACATGTAAACCAAGGCTCATCACATCCAAGCAACCCAAAAGTATGGGAGATGGTAAGCCATTGTCACCATGAGGTATGTTAGTCCTTTCATGCAAAGTGTTGTGCTTAATTTGTTGGGCATGTGGATGAGGATCTTTGGTTGAAGTTGGATAATGGACCACTGGCTTGGGAAATTCTATCAGTTGCTTTGTTTCACCTTGGTGGTCAGCTTCTATGCCCTAGTCTCGTGTTGTAGCCACCCAGGGAGAAGGGGTACTATTGGGGGGCCCTCACAAGGGTAACATTCTGTTTCCCACCATACTTCAACACTTTCCATCCTGGAGCCTCTCATAGTATACTAAATTTCGATAATGGGTCATGGTCCATTCTCTCATGAGAGGAGGGGTTGAAGGTCCAGAGGTTGATTGCAACTACTATTAAAAGAATAAGAAAATGATGCTAAAGAAAGAAAGGAATGATAGCAAAGGACACCCAAAAGCCAATCCAAAACTTGATCTCTACCCTTTCAATGCTCACCCCGGTCTCAAATAGCAATGTTATAGCTTGAAACCTTATAAAAGGGGACTTGCAAATATGATAAGTGGACAAGTAAAATGGCAGATAAAGGGGTTTGGAAAAAATAGCACCTAAGAATGTGGTAACACAAGAGCAAGCGCACCCTCCACAAAGGAGCTCATAGAAATGGATTAAATGACACCATAAGCCATGAAGTAAGCCCTGAAACTGTATCACTTTCACACTTACTCTTGAAGGGTTTCTTTATTGCCTACTTCCCTCGGGACCTATCCCTCTACTGGGGTTCTTTTATTTCTTGTCTAGGTGGCACACCTAATAGGGTTGGATGAAATCCCTCCCATACTTAAACTTGTCAACTCACACGGGGTCTTGGGCTGGTGTGATGCTTGAAGGGGATACTGAGGTGAATTGTTTACATGTCCCAAATAGCAATGTTATAGCTTGAAACCTTATAAAAGGGGATTTGCAAATATGATAAAGCAGACTAGAAAGATGGTTGATAAAGGGGTTTGGAAAAGATAGTGCCTAAATATGGGGTAACTCAAGAGCAAGTGCACCCTCCATAAAGGTGCCCATAGAAATGGATTTAATGACACTATGAGCCATGAGGTAAGCCCTAAAACCATATCACTATCACACTTACTCTTGACGGGTTTTGAAGTAAGCCCTAAAACCCTATCACTATCACACTTACTCTTGATGGATTTTTAATTTCCCTCTCACTCTCGGGACCTATCCCTCTACCTAGGTTATTTTATTTCCTACCTAGGTGGCACACTTGATAGTGTTGGATGAAGGCCCTCCCATACTTAAAATTGTCAACTCACATGGGGTCCCGGGCTGGTGTGACGCCTGAAGGGGATACTAAGTTGAATTGTCTTACATGGCTTATATCCTAGGTTACAGCTTACTTTGCATGCCCTTAGGACTAATGTTTCTTATCAACCTTGACTAACCATGTTTTATACTCTGGTTTGTTTTGGATGGCCCTGACATGGTTCTTTGAGGGACGTCCTGGGCTTGTACCCAAGACGTTGTGCCTTCATTGCAAGACCTTGGCACGTGTGATGGAGAGCAGGGGATCGTCCAGTGACTCACCACCTTCACACATCAACTCTCACATCCTCAAAACCCTGAACAATGGATAAATGAGCTTGGTAGAAGCAACTTTAGTCATGATGGCACACAGATCGGCTAGAAGTCCATAGGCTAGGCAAAGTACCCCATGTCTTATTTTGCACCAGGATCAGGGATGTTGCGGCAGCAGACAATTAGAGATAGTGCAGAGACGAGATGCAGCTCCCCAAGGCCTGGACGCAGCACCTAGATCCTGGACGTTGGCCCTCTTATAGTGATGATATCACCTTTCTAAGGTATGACCCAATTAGGGTTTGGTGCATACATGTGTACTGATGATGCATGGCATGACATTTGGTGACGAGAGACATCACTTGCTCCCACTTTGTTCCAGATTGATGCGACGTGGCCTTCGAAGGCCCCCTCCTTGCCTAAGGAAGCTTGACGTCTCACACGTGTGGCTCATTATGATTTATTTTTGCATTTTAGCATTTTGTAAAGGTTAAATGAGGGGTCGGCCCCGCTTCTATTTTGTTGTTGACAATGGACAAATATGTGAGGTTAGCCTCATATAAAAAGGCTAAACCTCATTTTCATATGATCATCATCTTTTCTCACCATTTGTGAGAGCTATTTCTGAAATTTTCTCCCTTTTGGGGCTGCTTGGTCTTTCTCTCTCATGCGCCATGCTTGGAAAGGCTCTCTTGTGGACGCTTTGTTGATTTTGGATGGATATTTCTGCAATTAGGGTTAAATGCTCTTGGTTTCTTGGATTAAGTAAATGTTTGCAATTCTTGATGTTATTGATGTTTATGGTGAAATTGCTATTTTGTTGCAAGAAGTCTTGTTAATTGAAACCCTAAGAGAGGAACATCAGTGCTTCTTCCTCTCACAAGGTTATATTTGTCTAAAATTGGTTAATTATCCTTGCAAGGGTTAGAATCCTAAAGCCCTAAAGTCCTAGCACTTTAGGATTTTATCCCTAGACATTTGATCTTTGACCTAGTTGAAGCTACAAGGGAGGAACGATTTCTAGAGCCCAAATGTGCTTGCACCCTAGACGTCCTTCTCCTCAAGATCTAAAGCCTAAGGCCCAAATGTGATTGCACCTTAGGGTTTAGATCCTACCTCTTGGTTTCAAGTAGATCAACCTTCAAGCTTGGATGCATTGGAGACTCCATAGCCCTAGAAAGGCACTAATCTTAAAGCAACTAGTGTGGTGAATTGATTGATAAAACCTATCTTTCCAACTCTCTCCACTATTCTACTAACTATACTAACTCTAACTTTGGCAAACTCATCATATTACTTCTTCTTGTTATAAAAGTTTTCTATAGCCATCTAAAACTGAATTAATTTGTTGCATACACTCAACTAAAGGTGGCTTAACTCACTCAGAAATTTCCTCTAACAATTAGGTAATATTCTATTGGTTATGTGCTTATTTTTCATGGTCAATTGTGGTATTTGTGGACATTAATTATTGTTGCTATTACAAATCATTCATTGTTGTCATATAATTGTTTACTACTACAAATTTGTAATAGCCACTGAAAATCTATCTTCTTTAATGAGGTTATTTTTGCATACTTTAACTTGGTAGTTGTTGTATATATGTTGCAAAGTGTTCTTGTTCCAAGCAGGTACAAAGATCACCTTCAACCTCTTCGCTTTCCGACCTAGACCAAAAAACCAGTGATCAACACAGGCGGCAGTAGGCTTAGCTACTAAACTTGTTATTTGATCCCTTGAGATCAACAAGGAAGCCTCCCTTGTGGTGGACCTCTTCCATCACTAAAAGGAGGGAAGATCCTACTAGGGTGACCATGGTAGTTTCTTCCATAGTTACACAAGATTTGGGGATCTTGTGGTGGGCTTTGCACAAGTACAAATCATGTGATAACAGTCTTGACTTACTAGAGTATTTCATTTTCTACCATAAAAATATTCAAATGGGATCATGTTCAATGAAGCTTGATTCCCATTATTATAGGAAATCTAAACCAAATGTAAGTAATCTTCCTACTTAGATGGTTTATCCATCACATACATTCTCAACATGTCTTGAATCACTTGGTTGAATCTCTTTGTCTCCCAATTGGACTATGGATGGTATGTTGAGATAAAATTAATATTTGTACCAAATCCATTAAATAATCCTCTCCAAAAGTTTGAAGTAAACTTTGTATCTCTGTTTGAAACAATCTCCTTCGATATTCCATTCAACCTCGAAATTTCCCTCATGTAAATTTCTGCAATATTGGATGTTGTATGAGTCATTTTCACCGGAACAAAATGAGCATCCTTTGTCAATTTATCCACTACTACCATTATTGAATAATGTTTCATTGTTATCTAGAGCAATTTAGTAATAAAATAAATGGTTACCACTTCCAATTTCTTCTCTAGAATTAGCAATGGTTGTAGCAAACTAGTTGGGTGTCTATGTTCATGTTTCACTGTCTGACATTCCATACATATGGAAATGTAGTAAAAAAACATCCTTCTTCATTCCCTGCCAAAAGTATTGGATTCTTATTGTTGCAATTGTTTTATGGTAACTTGGATGTTTGACATATGGAACATTATGCATTTATTTTAATACCAAACTCCTATGTTCTTGGTAGCTAGGAACATAATTTATGTTTTTATGCATAAGTAATCCATCTTCTTTCATATTGTATTCTTTAAATTTATGTTGTACATTGTTCTACTGTAAGCTTTGTTTTCCCTGTAGGCAATGTTTGTCTATAACAACAAAATATAAAATTCATCTCTTTAAATATAAACTATGAATAGTAAGGGTTGTAGCATGCATGAGATGTATCCTTCTATTGAGTGCATCAACACCTTTTTTTTCTTTTCCTTTGATATGCTTGATGTCAAATTTATACTCTCTTAAAAATTCTAGCTATCTTGTTTGCTTGACATTCAATGTTGGCTACTCAAAAAGATATTTCAGACCACTATGGTTTATCCTTTATGTTGGATTGTTATATTCTTTGTAGTGAAAGTCTAGTCGAGGTGGATCGACTGGTAGTGAAAGTCAAAAGTCGAGTTAGATCTACTTAGAAAATTCGAAGTCAAAGTAATTGACAACAAGTTCAATAGGTCAATTGACAAGAGGTCAAAATGTGGTCATGTGGTGACCAATTGAAGACTAAATGAAGGTTTACTGTTAGTTGATTGGTAATTTGACTTAGTAGTTGACTATAACAAAATCCCAAGATTCTCAGGATTCATAGCCAATGATATGGATGGATATGTAACCAGTTTTGGGCATCTTTCTTTATGGTGCTTCCTACTGTAAAGCCTATAAATAAGGTGTTGTAATGTTGTAAAAGAAAATTTTCAGTTAATCTTTAGATCAATTGTTTTAGAGGTTGTTGGTCATTTAGATGTAATTCGAATTAGCTACATGGTTGTTCTTGTGTAAATCAAGAAGGTATGATGTCGATTGTGTCTTAGGCATGGACCATGGTTAGACATGTAACATTTTATTCTGAATGAATAATACAACAAGAGAGAAATGCACTTAAGGAATGTTGGTTTTCCCATTTGGGTTTCCATGGTAAAATATTTGTGTACTGTGTGTTTGATTTTCCATTTACTTTCTTGATTAAATATTCCATCCTCTCTTTCACTAGGTTTATCATGGAAGTGTTATCTTTCCCAACATGTGGTATCATAGCTTGGTTTAATAACCTTGGATCTGAGCTAAAACTTAGGTTCAGTAAGAGTTTTAAGTTAGAAATAGTTAAATATTGTGCTTAAAGAATGGATAGTAGCTCAAGAATAGAGATCAGAAACTTTAATGGCCATAATTTTGAGCTTTGGAAGCTTAAAATTGAATATCTCCTTGTAGATCGAGAAAAATGAGAAGTAGTCTATTCAGGTACCATTATGGAAGGTACAATGATGGAAGAATGGGAAAAACTTAAGAGAAGGGAAAGGAGTATGATTTGACTTTGACTTGCAGATTCGGTGTTGTTGAATGTCTCAGGTGAATATTTGGCCAATAAACTATGGGAGAAGTTGGGAAGCTTGTACTAGTCGAAATCCATGGTAAATAAGTTGTTCCTTAGAAATAAATTGTATCTTCTGAGGGTGAGTGAGGAAATTTCAATAACTAAGAATTTAAATGTGTTTAGTACCATAATAAGCCAATTATCTTCTATGTATATCAAAATCACTAAGGAGGAGAAATGTATTAGCTTATTATATTCTTTGCCATACTTTTGGGATATCTTAGTCATGGCCATAGGGAGTAATTCAGCCACATTGACGCTAGAAGATGTGGTTTCATCTCTATTATTAGAAGAAATGATAAGGAAGAACATGGAAGGATCAACCAAAGATGCATTAGTGGTGATAGGTCAACTGGTTGATAGAGATAAAGGAAAATTATCTGGTAGAAAGTCTAAGTCAAAGGTTAGATCTAGATCCTTGATTCATTCGACAAGAAGATGTTGGAAATGTAGTAAAGATGGGCATTAAAAAAGGTACTGCAATTTGAAAAAAATGGAATTCATTACAGGATCTGATGAGAAGCATTTGAATTAGAGAAAGACGACTCTAGATAAGGGAGGCGATGTGTACCTGACATCAAACAATACACAGTAGGATCAAGATGTTTGGTTTATCGACTAGGGAGAATCATATCATATGATACCACATAGAGAGTGATTATGTGAATGTGAAATATAAGAAGGAGGATATGTGTTCTTGAGGGATGAATTGATAACCAAAAATTTCGAATGGTGAAGAGTCGGATTGATGTTGCAAGATGGGAGGAGCAGAACCCTACTAGGTGTGCTACATATTTCAGGTTTGGAATAAAAATAATATATAGTAAGATGAGTGATGCAAGTATGCACACTCTATTTTAGAAGGATACATAAAAGATAGTTATAGGGGATATGGTCTTAATTAAATGATTTCGGATTGGAACCCTATACAAGTTGTTAGGGAATTTCGACTCGAATAAATGCAACAACATTGTTATTCCTGAAGCCAAATATATTTTGACTCGACTCAACTCAACTCAGGATGAGTTGATTCAAATTGACTCGACAAGTCATCATCAACTGGACCTGACCATGCTATGGCATGAGAGGATGAGACACATTGGAGAAAAAGGACTTCGAGCTATGCATAATAAAGGTATAGTGAAATATTTTCTTGAATGTGATTTAGAAGTCAACTTTTATGAACATTGTATATATGGAAAACAAATTAAGGTGAGGTTCCCATTTGGAACAATAAGGGAAAAGGGGATTCTAGAATTGGTTCATAGTGATGTGTTTGGCCATGTTTCAGTTCATTCACTTGATGGATCCTTATATTATGTCTCCTTCATAGATTATTTTTCCAAGAAGACATGGATATATTTCCTGAGGAAGAAATCAAATCTTTTCAATAAATTTAAATATTTTAAGTTTCTTGTAGAAAACCATAAAGATAAGAAGATTAAGGTGCTCAGAAATGATAACGGTGGTGAATTCTATGGAAAATACTTTGATTAATTCTACAAGCAATGTGGCATAGGATGCAAAAATACCACAACATATACCCCACATTAAAATGGAGTTGTTGAGAGAATGAACAAAACCTTGATGGAAAAGGCAAGGAACATGCTCAGTGGTGCTGAGCTTACACAAGAATTCTGGGAAAAGGTAGTCGACACTACAAAATGTTCGGTGAATATTTCTCCTTTATCAATGCTAGTCGATATGAATCCACATGAGTTATGTTCTAGTAAGAATCCTTTAGTTTCACATCTCAAAGTATTTATTTTGTATTCATTTGTGTATGTTTCTAAGGAAAAGAGGAGCAAGCTAGACAAGAAGGAATTCAAGTGTATTTTCATTGGATACAAAGAAGGAATGAAAGGATATAATCT